>PVIC010005775.1:0-56568 GCA_004025085.1 Thryonomys swinderianus
TTTTTTTTTTTTTTTTTTTTTTGAGACAGGGTATCATGCTTTGTAGTTCAGGCTGACCCTGAGCTCACTATGTAGCCCAGGCTAGCCTTGAACTCACAGCAGTCCTCCTGCGTCTGCCACCTGAGTGCTGGGATTACAGGCATGAGCCACCATACCTGGTATTGTGGTATATGGTACTGGGGATTGAATTTGGGACCTTCCTGCAAGGCGGATGCCAGAATCACTGAGCTAAATCCCTGGTCCTGTAACCGTTTTTATATGCACAGTGCAGTAATGTGATGTATATACTTATTCAGCTGGGTATAGT
Organism: Thryonomys swinderianus; assembly: GCA_004025085.1. NCBI lineage: Eukaryota > Metazoa > Chordata > Mammalia > Rodentia > Thryonomyidae > Thryonomys > Thryonomys swinderianus. The sequence continues at coordinate 308 of PVIC010005775.1, forward strand.
ACACGTAATCCTAGATTCTTGGGAGGCCAAGGCAAGCGTATCAAAAATTGAAGCCCAACTTGGACCTCATCTCAAAATAAAGAGAGTGGGACTGTAAATAGCAGCTCAGTGATAAGGCCCTGGCTGGATTCGCAGTGTGCAAAAAATAAAATTATTGTGCAATCTCAGGATCTTTTCATCTTGCAAAACTGAAACTCTGTACCTGCTAAGTAACTCTCCACTTCTCTATTTCCTAGTCCTTGGCAACCACCCCTCTACTTTCTGTCTTTATAGGACTATACTACCTATCTCATGTAAGTGGAAATGTACAGTATTTGTCTTTTTATTGTTTTTAATTTCTTTACTAGTACATGCTTGAAGTACATAATGGTTAATTTATCATGAGGAATTGATGCATGTACACAATACATATACATAAGTCTTTTCTTTCCCCATTCCTCCCCTCCTTTGCTCCTTCCAACTCTTGAACCCCTTCCCATTTGCACATGTTTTATTTTCATCATTTTTCCCTCAGTTCTATTTTTTTAACCCCTTCCCTTTGCCTCATTTTCTTCTCCCTTCGTCTCTTGTTCTGCCATCCATTTGACAAAGATCTCCCTACTTATTTATCGATTTTTGCTCTTCATTTACATTTACTTATCATTTAAATTTCACCAGTACCATTTATTATTTACATATGTATATATATATTTTTTTTTTGAGACAGGGTCTCACTTTGTAGTTCAGGTTGGCCCTGAACTCCCTATGTAACCCAGGCAAGCCTCAAACTCAGCAATCCTCCTGCCTCTGCCTCCCTAGTGCTGGGATCACAGGCATGAGTCAGCATACCCAGCCTTGTGGTACATGGTACTGATTGCTGGTGGGCGTGAGTCACCACACCTGATACTGTTGTATGTGGTTGCCGGGGATCACCAGGGACCTTGTGCTTGCTAGGCAAGTGCTGGAATCACTGAGTTAAATCCCCAGCCCATACATATATTATTTTCTTAAATAAGAGAAAGCTTTGTGAAGTATTTGTTTTTTTGCAGTAGGTTTATTTCATCTAGTATCTGTGTTGTAGCGAGTGTTGGTGCCTCATAAATCTGTTGTGTGGATAAACCACATTTTGTTTATCCATCCACGGTTGGATACCCTGCTTTTTTCCACATTTTAGGCATTATAAATAATGCTGCTGTGAACATGAGTATGAATATCCTTTTAAGACTTTGCATTCAATTTTTTGGGACATGTACCCAGATGTGAAACTGCTGGGTTTTATTTTAATTGGACCCTATGACAGTTCTGTGTTTATTTTTTGGTACCAAGGATCAAATTTGTAACTTTGTGGTTGCAAGACAGGCACTGGAACGACTGAGCTAAATCCCTGGCCCTCTTGTGTTTATTTTAGAGGAGCTACCGGACTGTTTTCCACAGTGGCTATACCATTTTAAATTCCCACTAGCAGTATTCAGTGTTCTAGTTTCTTTTCTTCCTTGGCAGCACTTTTCTTTTTCTTGTACCAATTCCAATGAAAAGGAGGTGATCTCAAGGGTCTCCTTCTTCTCTTTTTCCTCCTCTTCCTCCTCCATCTCCTCCTTCTTCTTTCTAGTATCAGGATTGAATTCTGCCCTTGTGCTTTTGAGGGAGGCGCCATGTTACTGAGCTGAAAATCCCTGGCCCGACGGTTTCTTCTTGTGTCTATTGTCCATTACTATGCCCCCCCCTTTTTTTTTTAGACAGGGTCTCACTTTGTAGTTCAGGCTGGCCCTGAGCTCACTATGTAGCCCACGTAAGCCTTGAGCTCAGCAATCCTGCCTCTGCCTCCCTAGTGCTGGGATCACAGGCATGAGCCAGCATACCCAGCCTTGTGGTACATGGTACTGATTGCTTCCGCCCACTATTGTCGTATGTGGTTACCAGGATCTACCAGGGACTTTGTGCTTGCTAGGCAGGTAACAAATGAGATCGGTTGAAATGTGCTGACAGTATCCAGTTTGAGACTTTAAATGCATTGTTTCACAGAAGAATTTACAGTTTCATTTCTCCTTAGGTCTGGCTGTGTGCATACTTTTTTTTTTTTTTTTTTTTTTGTGACAGGGTCTCGCTAGTTATTTGCCCTTGTTTTGTTTTGTTTTGTTTGCTTTTTGAGACAGGGTCTCGCTTTTTTGTAGTTCAGGCTGGCCCTGAGCTCACTATGGTACCTAGGCAAGCAGCCACGAACTCAGCAATCCTACCTCTGCCTCCCGAGTGCTGGGATTACAGGTGTGAGCCACCACGTCCGGCACTGTGGTATGTGATATTGATTGCTGGTGGGCGTGAGTCACTACGCCCAACATTGTATGTGGTTACCGGGATCAAACTCAGGACCTTGCCCTAGTGAGGCAGGCGCTGGAACCACTGAGCTAAATCTCCAGTCCCTTGTCTCACCTTTTTTATAGTCAAGCTCATTCCTAAGCCCCCTGCTACCCTTTCCTTGCTAAGGAGAGGGGACACCTATATCTCCCAGACTGCTGAGAGTCTCAGGAGTTGGTGTAGATGTGGGTTCTTGGGTTGTCATTACTATTGCACATCTGTCAGCTTTTGGCTGAAGGTGTATTTCTTGGTCTGCTCACCGCTGCCGGACAGTGCTCTCACAGGTGGAGGCTGTTACACCCTTTGGTCCTCCCAGGCCTGGAGTTTAGTTAGGATTTGTCCTCTTGATATTGAGTACCCTCACATGACCCTGCCTGCCTCACTTAACACCCACACCTCTCCTGCAAACTGCTGATATCTTCCAGACAAGTGTTTTGTGGGGTCTGACTCAGTGCCCATAGTGCCATGGGGTGATGAGGGTGGCTCCTGGAATGACCAGCTCACACAGCAGCGGCTCAATCCTGCATCCAGCTTGTCTCTCTACTGTCTAGCAGCCATGTCTGCTGGCCACAGAGTGCATATGAGAATTCCCTGAGGAAGTGGGTGACACCTAGGCACTCTTGAGAGGTCAGGCCTGGTGAGCACATTGCCTGTCATTTGCACCTTTGCTTACAGACTATAACCAGCACTGAGCCCCTTCATGTAGAGTCAACACATGAACTAGGACTTTCCTTTTGGGCCAATAAAGTGGTCTATGGGCTTGGGTTTCTGTTTGCCTTTCCCTGTGGTCACTGCTAGAAACAGGTGTGTTTTTCTCACCTGTCTCTTTTCATACTGATGTTTACCTGTGTAGTGGCACAATAGAGCCTAGCAGTCATGATGTGGAAATCCTCTTATCTTTTGGAGTGAATTATGACCTCCCAAAAGATGTATCCATATCCTAAACCAGAATCTGTGCCTGGGATCTTATGTAGAAGCAGGGTTTCACATATATTAGTTAGGCTGAGATCAAGCCAAGTATGGTGGTTACACCTGGAGTCTCAGCACTTGGGAGATAGAGCAAGAAGATTTCAGCAAATTCAAGATCATCCTGGGCTAATTGTGAGTTCAAGGCCAGCCTGAGCTACATAGTAGGACCCTGACTCAAAAATAGATAAATGAATAAATGAAATCGTTCTGGATCAGAGAGGGTCCCTTACCTACAACTAGTATCCTCAGAAGAAGAGGGAAATTTGGGTAGAATGATACACATAGGAGAGTGAGGACAGAGGCACAGATTTGAGTTATGTGGCTACAAGCCTAGGATACCAGGGCAAGGAAGAGGCAGGAAGTCCCTCCCATGGGAGGGAGTGCAGCTGTGCATGCCTGGATTTGCACATCTGGCCTCCAGCACTGAGAGAAGTATGTCCTGTTGCTTTTAGCCCCTAGCTCATGATAATTGGTTAAGGCAACCACAAGAGACAAGTGCATTTCCACCACAATTGGCCAGTATCCCCAAGGCCCTCTGTACCCCATAGCCTCCCGTAAGTCACGTTTTTTTTGTTTGTTTGTTTTTTGTTTGTTTTAAGACAAGGTCTCGCTTTGTAGTTCAAACTGGCCCTGAGCTCACTATGTGGCCCAGGCAAGCCTGAAACTCAGCAATCTTCCTGTCTTTGCCTCCCATTGCTAGGATTACAGGCGTGAGCCACCACACCCAGCATTGTGGTACTGATTGCTGGTGGGCGTAAGTCACCACACCCACTATTGTTGTATGTGGTTACCAGATGAACCAGGGATTTTGTACTTGCTACACAGGCCCAGCCGGAACCACTGAGCTAAATCTTCAGCCCTTTTTTTTGTTTTGTTTTTTGAGACAGGGTCTCTGTAGTTCAGGCTGGCCATAAGCTCACTATGCAGCCCAGGCAAGCCTCGAACTCAGCAGTCCTCCTTCCTCTGCCTCCTAGGTGCTGGGATTACAGACGTGAGGCACCACGCCTGGCACTGTGGTGTGTGGTACCAGGGATCAAACTCCACTGGACCTTGCACCTGCCAGGCAGATGCCAGAACCACAGATTTAAATCCCTGGCCCTCCATAAGTCACTTTTTATAGTAGTACAATGAATTACTTTGAATCTAAGCTTTGTACAAGTGGCTTTGTGGTAGGAAGTCCAGAGTGGAGGACAGCATAAGAAGGCCAGGGTGGGGCCGGAGGGTTAGCTCAGTGGTTCCGGCGCCTGCCTCGCAAGCGCAAGGTCCTGGGTTTGATCCCGGGTAACCACATACGATGCTGGGCGTGGTGGCTCACGCCTGTAATCCCAGCACTCTGGAGGCAGAGGCAGGAGTATTGCTGAGTTCGAGGCTTGCCTGGGCTACAGAGTGAGTTCAGGGCCAGCCTGAACTACATAGTGAGACCCTGTCTCAAAAAAAAAAAAAAGAAGGCCAGGGTATGCCATAGCCTGGTGACCCTTCTTTGCTGTGAAATGGTCTACATTGATTGTGTTGCCTGTTGTGGTTGCCTTCCACCTGAGATGTGCGGCAGAGGCTACAGACCGAGACCAAATACCTGTGTTCTGGTGACATTTGAGATACTTCCTCTGTGGACTAGGCATGTACATAGTGTGAACATGTATACATGTGTGCACAAGAAGAAGGGCAGCTCACTAAGCACCCTGCCTATTGTGCCCTGGCCTGTATAATCTCTTTTTACCACTTACCTGATAGTAAATGCAGTCAGTACCTTGGAGTTTGCCTATGACAGGGGACTGCGAGGTATGTCACAGTTGGCACCCATACGCATGAAGCTGTGGAGGCTGGCGAGGCACCTGGAGTCACTCAGCCTTGCCTCGGTTCATGTGGAGATGGAGGGTCTCCAGTACTCCCTGACTGGAGGAGCTGGAGGTGGCAGGGCTGGAGGTGGCAGCTGTGGAAGCCACCCACCTGTTTTTGTTTTTGTTTTTTTGTTTTTGAGACAGGGTCTCGCTTTGTAGTTCACGCTGGCCCTGAGCTCACTATGGTACCCAGGCAAGCTGCCACAAACTCAGCAATCCTCCTGTCTCTGCCTCCCAAGTGCTGGGATTACAGGCATGAGCCACCATGTCCGGCACTGTGTGTGGTATTGATTGCTGGTGGGGGTGAGTCTCCACGCCCAGCATTGTATGTGGTTACCTGGGATCAAACTCAGGACCTTGCGTTTGCGAGGCAGGCGCCGGAACCACTGAGCTAACCCTCCTGCCCAGCACCCACCTGTTATTAGTAGGCATCATGGTGCCCCTACTGGGGGCCAGGGTTGGGAAGTCCCTGGAGGATGGTAGGGGGAATGTAGCCCTGGTAGGGCAGTGAGCCGGGAAAGGTCATCTCAGGCTCACTGAGATGTAGTTTATGGGCCACACTCTCCTGAGGAGGTAAGAAACACCCTCCTCTGGGGCTTGAAGAGACCTCAAATTCAAGAGTTTCCTGGTGCCCTGGTTTCCTTGTCCTTTGGCTGTGTCAGGATCACTACCTGGGATAGGGAGGCTTGAAAACGAGTTGCACTCCAGGCTGTGGGCAGATCTTGGTCTTCTCTCTTTCCCCCATTGCAGTGTCCCGGTCCCTGCTGTGTCTGCTGGGTTTTGTATCACCAGGAAGCATGGGGTCTCTGGATGAACCTTTGTGGAGGGATAGTCCTGGAACAGTAAGGATACTGAAGACAGTGGAAATGTCAGTGGCTGGGGCGGGATGGGGAGAGAGCTGTGCAGATGATCTGCCAACTGCTGGGCAGGTCCACTGAGTACCCTCCATTTCTGGGAACTGTTTCCCTCATGGAGATTACTTGCTTTCTAACAGACCCCAGGTTGCCCACAGTGTGGCTCTTCCTCAACCTAAAAGTTGGCCCTTCTCTGCCCTGTTCCATCCAGGATTTTTTTTTTTTTAGTTTGTTAAGGTCTTGCTTTGTAGTTCAGGCTGGCCCTGAGCTCACTATGTAGTCCAGGTAAGCCTCGAACTCAGAGCAGTCTTCCTGCCTCTGCCTCCCAAGTGCTGTGATTATAGGCCCAAGTACCACGCCCAGCATTGTGGTGTGTAGTTACCAGGGATTGAACCAGGGACCTGGTGCTTGAACCTCTGAGCTAAATCTCCAGCCCCATCCAGCATTTTTGTAAAGACTCAAGATAGTTATAATGGAAGTAGAACTAATAAGATGATCTCTTTGGATAAATGGCACTGTGCACAGAAGTCCCCATCCCTTTGCACTGCCCCCCTCCCTACAAGTACGAGTCCAGCCAGGAGGGGCTGAGTGGCTTGAGGGCTCACGAAATAAGGGGAGCATCACAACAGAATGCTAGCTGCTTTGTATCCTGGGGTTGGAAGGCTGCATTAGCACTCACACTTGAACCAAGGAGTCACATAAGAGCTGCAGTGATTATTACCTTCTAGAGAACCAGTAGTGGACAGGGACAGGGACAGGCCAAGCTTAGGAGCAGGGAACCTTGGGTACTTGGGAAATTCTCCAGCCCTTTGTTCTGCATGTGGTATTTGAACAGGAGGATAGAAAGATAGGATGAGGAAAGCCTGGGCCTTCTGTCTGCATGAAGACTTTTCAGTGATGATTGTGGGGGCCTGCAGTCAGGCATGGGTTCTGCACTCAGGGAGGCAAGCATAGGGTATGGGAGACTGAGAATAGGCAGCAGCCCCATTCCTACATCTAGCTGCCATCATGACTTTTCTTCTGCTTTTAGTCACCTCATTCTGCATCTTTCCAAATTGGTCAGATAAGTGATATGGAGGTGGACGAGGATCTCCTGGACCTGGTGAATGGCAGTGTATTCTCCGCTGCTGTGCCTGCTCCCATGGAGCTGTGTCCTCACAGAATGTAGATGATGAACACCCAGCCAGAGGACAGTGGGGAGGGGAGGTGCCATCCAGGTGATCCAGGTGGTATGGCCAATAGACAGCAGGGCCCCAGAAACGGGAGACAAAGGGGACATGGCCCCTGAGGCCAGGTAGATGAGCAGCAGTCAAATAAGCAGAGATGAACAAAAGCTCTATTGGAAGAACTGTGTAGCAGAAAGGCCCCAGACAGGAATAAGTGGGATACGAGTGGCCTGGGCGAGGGTCTGGGGGCAGATGAGGATGGAATATCAACAGTGAGGAGTTCCTGCAGAGTATGAAGAGTAGCCATGTCTCCTGGCCCCAGTGTGGATTCTGGCATCTTCCAGAAGGTGACTCCTTTGGCCTCTATGCTGAGTTGGCCCTCTGTTGCCATGGAAACATTTTCTGGGCCCTTTTCCTTGAACAGCATTTTGTTCCTCCATAGCAGCATCTGATCTGACTCTGCTGTGTTCCCAGTGGATGACAGTGATACTGAGTGTTCTCCTGTGCTGTTAGCCATTCATAGGAAAACTGCCTCTTTAGGTTCTTACATTCATGCCCCTCCCCCTTTTTACAGTGCTAGGAATTAAACCTAGGGCCTCACCCATTCTAGGCAAGTGTTTACCTTATTTTTATTTTTCCCTTTAAGGCAGGGTCTTTCTTACTCAGTCTCAGAGTTGCTAAGGCTGGGCTGGATATTGGGATTCTCTTGCCTCAGCCTCCCAGAGTGCCACAGATTTTTTTTTATATAATAAATAAGTTGTAGGAATTCTTTTTGTTTTGTTTTGTTTTGTATTTATTGATTGCTTTTGAGACAGGGTCTCGCTTTGTAGTTCAGGCTGGCCCTGAGCTCACTATGTAGCCCAGGCAAGCCTGGAACTCAGCAATCTTCCTGTCTCTGCCTCCTGAGTGCTGGGATTACAGGTGTGAGCCACCACCTCTGGCATTGTGGTATGCGGTGTTGATTGTTGGTGGGCATGTCTCCACGCCCAGCATTCTATGTGGTTACTGGGGATCGAACTCAGGACCTTGCCCTTGCGAGGCAGGCACTGGAACCACTGAGCTAACCCTCCGGCCCCTTGTTTTGTTTTTTTTTGAGACAAGGTCTCGCTTTGTAGTTCAGGGTGGCCCTGAGCTCACTGTGTAGCTCAGGCAAGCCTGGAACTCAGCAATCCTCCTGCCTCTGCCTCCCAAGTGCTGGGATTACAGTGTGAGCCACCACACCCGGCACTGCAGTATGTGGTACTGATTGCTGGTGGGCGTGAGTTACCACGCCTGGTATTGTTGTATGTGGTTAGGATTGAACAAGGAACCTTGTGCTTGCTAGGCAGGGGCTGGAACCACTGAGCTAAATCTCCGGCCCTATTTTTAATTAATTAATTAATTAATTTAGAGACAGGGTCTCACTTTGTAGTTCAGGCTGGCCCTGAGCTCACTATGTAGTCCAGGCTAGCCTCAAACTCACAGCAATCATCCTGCCTCTGCCTACACTTCCTGAGTGCTGGGATTACAGGCGTGAGCCACCACCCCCAGCACTGTGGTGTGTGGTACTAACTGCTGTGGGCATGAGTCACCATGCCAGGCTCTGTGGTATGTGGTTACCAGGGATCTAACTCGAGACCTTGGGCTTGCAAGGCTGACACTGGAACAGCTGAGCTAAATCCCCAGCCCTAGCACTTTTTATTTTGATGAAATTCCATTTCCCTTTTGTTGATGTTGATTGCACTTTTGGTATCATAATTAAGAAGCTACTTCCTGATCCAAACTCATTATGACTTACTCACTTTTTTCTGAGAGTTCAGTAGTTTTAGGTCTTCTGTGCATTTCATATTAACTTTTTCATACAGTGTGAGGTGAGTGTCCAACTTCATTCTCGTCCATGTGGATGTCATTAATTTGTTGGAAAGATTGTTTCTTTATTGAATTGTTTCGATACCATTGTCAGAAATCAATTACCCATTATTGTCTGCGATTTATTTATTTATTTTTGAGACAAGGTCTCACTTTGTAGTTCAGGCTGGCCCTGAGCTCACTATGTAGCCCAGGCAAGCCTGGTACTCAGCAATCCTCCTGCCTCTGCCTCCCAAGTGCTGAGATTACAGGCATGAACCACCACGCCCGGCACTGTGGTATGTGGTATTGATGGCTGGTGGGCATGAGTCACCACACCCAGCATTGTATGTGGTTACCAGGGATCAAACTCTGGACCTTGCACTTGCTTGTTAGGCAGGCGCTGGAAGCACTGAGCTAAATCTCCAGCCCTGTAGTGAATTTTGAAATTGGGAAATACGAATCTTCCAACTTTGTTGTTCTGTTTCAAGACTCTTTGGCTGTCTAGGGTCCCTTCTGTTTCCATAAATTTTAGGATCAACTTGTTAATTTCTTCCAAAGAGGCCAGTGATGGGCCAAAAAGGCCAGTGAAAATTTAGATAGAGATTGTATTTTTTTTTAACAAGCTTATCTTATTTTGTAGTTTAGGCTAGTCCTGAATTCACTGTGTAGTCCAGGCTGGCCTCAAACTCGCAGGTATCTGCCTGCTTCAGCCTCCTTAGTGCTGAGATTACAGGTTTGCATTACCATGCCTAGCTTTAAATTTTTTTTTTTTTTGAGACGGGGTTTCGCTTTGTAGTTCAGGCTAGCTCTGAGCTCACTATGTAGCCCAGGCAAGCTTGAACTCAGCAACCCTCCTGTCTCTGCCTCCTGAGTGCTGGGATTACAGGCGTGAGCCACCATGCCCAGCACTGTGGTATGTGGTGCTGATTGCTGGTTGATTGCTGGTGGTCATGAGTCCCCACGCCCAGCATTGTATGTGGTTACCAGGGATTGAACTCAGGACCTTGCGTTTGCGAGGCAGGCGCTGGAACCACTAAGCTAACCCTCCGGCCTCCTAGCTTTAAATTTTAACAGTAGTAACTCTTTTGGTCTTTGGACTCTGGATAGCTTTCCATTTATTTAGGTCTTCAACTTTTTTCAGTAGTTTTCAGTGTACAGTAATTATACTGTAGGGGCCAGGGATTTAACTCAAGTGGTACTGTGCCTGCCTACCTTGGAAGGACAAGGACCCAAGGTCCATCTCTGATGCTGCAGAAAAAAAAGAATCACACTTTTTTTTTTTTTTTTTTGAGACAGGTTCTTGCTTGTAGTTTAGGCTGGCCCTGAGCTCACTATGTAGCCCTGGCAAGCCTTGAACTCAGCAATCCTCCTCTCTCTGCCTCCGGAGTGCTGGGATTACAGGCGTGAGCCACCACGCCTGGCACTGTGGTTTGTGGTATTGATTGCTGGTGGGTTCCTGGCATTGTGGTATATGGTACTGAGGATTGAACTCAGGACCTTGCACTTGCCAGGCAGACACCAGAACCACTGAGCTAAATCTCCAGGCCTTAGTTTTTATTTTGAAACAGGGTTTCTGAGTTGCCTGGGGTAAGCTCAAATTTGCCTTCCTCTTACTTTAGCCTCCTAAGTAGCTTAGTTTACAGGCATGTGCTACTACGCCCAGGGATGAAACTCTTTTCTATTGTATTGATGGTTTTTATTATAAAGAGATGTTGGATTTCATCACATCTTGATGTGTGTCTGCCTGGACAATTCTGCATTATTTTCTTTGCTCTGTTGGTGGTGCAGTGTGGTACATCAGTTAGTTTGGAGTATAAACTCACCTTGCATTTCTAGTCTGCCTTGTTTGTGGTGACCCTAGAGCCTTTCTGATCACCTCTTGTGGAGGGTTTCTATGTCTGTATCCATGGGCATTATTCCATAGGTTTCTTGTGAGATCCTGGTCCACCTTTGGTTTCAGCATAATGCTGGCCTCTGGGATGAGTTGAGAAATAGCCCTTTCTCTCTGCCTTGTACCTCATTTGTAAAGTGGAACTCTATCTTTTCCTTCCACAGGAAGTGGACCCTCCCCATCCCTTCCCCAGGGAGATCCCTCACAATGAGAAACTCCTATCTCTCAAGTATGAGGTAGGCCACCATCTTCCTTTCCCTGGATCCAGGTCTGGCCCTTTCTAGTCTTGTCCCCCAACCTGTCCTCAGACAGTAATTGTTGTCCCTGCTTTCCTGGCCCACAGAGTTTGGACTATGACAACAGTGAGAACCAGCTGTTCTTAGAGGAAGAGCGGAGGATCAACCACACGGTGAGGTTGGCCTTTGGGGTTCAATGGCTTGGGCTTTTGTCTTGGTGTCTCTGCCTCCTCCCTACCTGTCCCCACACCTCTGGCTTCTAGAGCTATTGTTGGTTCCTCAGGTTGTCTCTGGAACCCTAAACATGTGATAATTGGCTCCAGAAACAATTCTATCATGATGATGCATGTTGTAATTAAAGACTGTTCTTACACGTGTCAGACATGATAGCCAGAAAATGAACAGCTGATTGTGAATTTGTTGAGAAGGTTACCCACCTCCTTCTGAATTTCCCACTTGGGCCCTAAGGTGCTCTATGGTCCTTAAGACATTGGCCCAGGGTTGAAATGTTGGCTGTTAGCTGGAATTACCAGGACTTGGGTCCCCACTGGAAAATACTATATGTGGTGGCAGCCTTGGGAATCCCAAAGGCCACTCACACTGGTGCCAGGGTGGCCTACAGCAAGGCATTTGCTAATTATGCCTCTTCCCACAGGCCTTCCGAACAGTGGAGATTAAACGCTGGGTCATATGCGCCTTCATTGGGATCCTCACAGGTCTCGTGGCCTGCTTCATTGACATCGTGGTAGAGAACTTGGCTGGCCTAAAGTACAGACTCATCAAGGACAGTGTCCTTTACAGCTTCCCAACCTGATGGGTGGGATATGGGGCCCTGTGGGAGAGCCCCAGTGTCTGAGGCCTAGGCCCTGCTGTGAGATGTCTTGTTCCCAAGCCTAGCACACTGGTAATCCATTTGAGGGCTGGTTGAGATGTTTCTGAGCTATCAGGTAAGGATGTGCTGTGTTGGAAAGCTGGGTCCATACTGATCTGTGCTGGGTCAGCTGCTACAGAGGTGAAGTGGACTGGTGTGGGCCTGGGCCAAGGATGCTACCACTGCCTTTCCTTAACAAGCCTGCAGATATCGACAAATTTACGGAGAAGGGTGGACTGTCCTTCTCCCTGCTCTTGTGGGCCACGTTGAATTCTGCCTTCGTGCTCCTTGGCTCCATGATTGTGGCCTTTATAGAGGTACAGTAGTCACAGCAGAGGCCTCAGTGTTTCAGTCCCAAGGTGGGCTAAGGGTCTCAGCAAATAAATGCCCACCATTCCAGCTCATCCCTGCAAGTATCCTGGGCTGGTAACCACGAGAATCACATTTGTGTTGAATTGGGTGGCACAGACAAGAAACTGTTCAGTAAAAGCTGAAAATATACCAGGACCTCCTCCCTCCAGACCCCTCATGGTGCCACTCTCACTCAGACACTCAGGCCTGTGCCCACACCTTCCCTTCCCTCCATATCACAGAGGTACACTGTACCTGGTCTTATGCTCACAATTAGCAATAAAGACCTTAGACATTAGGGACCATGCCTGCTGGGTACCAGGAGTGGGGCTAACTTGCTCAAGCAGGGCATCAGGACTACTCCTCCAGTGGGAGCCTGTACCCACCGCCTGGGGGAATGGACTCTGTAGGATATTTGCATCCTGGAGCTTTTCCCAGGAGTCTCCCCTTCCATAGGCCTCTCTTTGCTCCCTGCGTTTGTCATGGGAAGATAGAAGGAAAGGGAGACAGCGTCCAGAACCTCCTGTTGAGTATGGAGCAAGGCCCCATGAACAGAAAGTTCTGGTTCTTCTTGCTGGTAATACGATGAGTACTCTGTCCATCCTGGAATGTCCTCCCAGTTGCTTGGGAGACATATGACTTAAAGTCTTGACCACATCCTATACAATTAACTCGGAGGTTGTTCTTTATCTGAGGTGAAGGACATAAAAATGTTTCCCAGACTCCAAGGCCTCATGCCCAGGCCAGGCACTCCAGGTCTTTCTGGGGATGTCTGCTCAGTGGCCCTCCTTGTCATTCTAGCCAGTTGCTGCTGGCAGTGGGATCCCCCAGATCAAGTGCTTCCTCAACGGAGTGAAGATCCCCCATGTGGTACGGCTCAAGGTGAGGCACAAAGCAACTCTAGATGGGACACAAAGTGCTCTGCTGGGTATCTGTTTTAGGGCACATCTTTTGCCGATTGGCTCCTCTACTTCTGCTCTCAGTTCTTTGTATGCTGGCAGTGGCGTGCAGTAATGCCTGGCAGAAATCTATAGCAGTAAACTTTTTTTTTTTTCCCCAAAGCCCAGGACCTTTGTATTGAACTATATCCCCAGTGCTCTTTTATTTTGAGACAAAATCCCACTCAGTTACACAGGCTGGGGTTGAACTTGGAATCTTCTTTCCTTAGCCTCCCAGAGTGCTGGGAATGATTACAGGGATGTAATAGGATATTTGTACACTTTCCCTTTAATACTCGTTATAGTTAAAGTCATTGTTAGCATCCTAATATCATGGAGACTGGACAGTTGTGACATATTCTGCTCACAGCCATTTCTGTCTTCTAAATCAGAGTGGCTGAAGCTGCTTCCTTTTCCTGTCTCAGGAGGATGGGTAGGTCACAGCCTCCTGAATGCTCTCAGGCTTGGTGCTCTGCTTTGTCCTTTAGGTGCTTCTGGGCTCAGTGCTCCATAGTGAAGGAGGAGCTATTGCTCATACCCTGGGCAGCTGAAGAACCCTGCTTTTTTTTGGCAGTGGGATGGGGCTGTGACAGCAAGGAATTGAACCCAGGGCCTTTGCACTGAGCTCTATCTCCAGCTTTTTTTTTTGCTTTTTGAGACAGAGTCTCACGTTGTAGTTCAGGCTGGCCCTGAGCTCACTATGGTGCCCAGGCAAGCCGCCACGAACTCAGCAATCCTCCTGTCTCTGCCTCCCCAGTGCTGGGATTACAGGCGTGAGCCACCATGCCCGGCATTGTGGTATGCGGTGTTGATTGTTGGTGGGCGTGTCTCCATGCCCAGCATTCTATGTGGTTACCGGGGGATCGAACTCAGGTCCTTGCGCTTGCGAGGCAGGTGCCGGAACCACTGAGCTAACCCTCTGGCCCTATCTCCAGCTTTTTAAAATTATTTTGAGATAACAATCTCACTAAATTGAGGTTGGGCTCAAACTTTTGACCTGCCTATCTCAGCCTCCCAGAGTGCTGGGTTTACAATTGTGTACCACTACACACAGCAGAGCCTGTGCTTTGGCCTTTGTTTTGAATAGGATGGACCTAGTGCTGCTGGGAATGTTGTCTGACCTGTTAGCTACATACCATATAGGTAGGGTAGCATAGTTTAGAAAGTTTTGCCAAACACTTTTTGGTGACTGTTTGGTTGACTGGGTTTGGAAGTCTCCTTCAGGGTCTTAATTGAACATGAAGCTGTGTTCTCCAGTGCCACTCTGTACTGTTCAGGGTTTGTGCAGTCCAGGGGAGGGTAGATAGGGATGTTTGTTGCATGGGTTTCCCACCCTTGCTAGTCCCAGTGACAGAATCAGCCTTCTGCCTCCAAGTGTGTTAAGTGCTCAGCAGGTGAGGGAAACCCCAGCCCTCACATTTGCAGCTACAGACCTGGTGCAGGGATGCTGAGACTGTACACACATGCCCAGAGAGGCACACATGAGATGTATAGGGCAGGGCCAAGGGAGCAGCATTCCCTTTACTGAGGGAATGGAGGCCACGTAACAGTCTCAACTGGGAATAAAAGGCAGAAACACAGGCTGTGAATAGGGTACAACTCATCCTTGTGTGGGGAAGGAAAGACCTACAATCACAATTGCCAGAGGACTATCCAGGGCCCACCAAAGGTATTCCCTAAGTTTGTGTGGGGGTGGCTTGGATCCATATGTTAAAGTCTGAGAGTCAGCCAGAAGCTTCTGTCAAGGATACTGCTGTGGCACTGGCCTTCAAAATTTGTGGTTCACATGTCCATGCATCATGTCACTGCATATGGTTTTGTCACTTGAATGCATAGAGAACATCTGGTCTTCACTCACCTTTTCTCTTGTGTTCCAGACGCTAGTGATCAAAGTATCTGGTGTGATTCTGTCTGTGGTAGGAGGACTTGCAGTAGGAAAGGTAACAGAGTGCCTGTGACACTGACCCAGTCTGAGTCCACATCCCTGGTCTCTCAGTGTTGGTCACTCTGTGCTTTCAGGAAGGACCAATGATCCACTCTGGATCAGTGATTGCTGCTGGGATCTCACAGGGAAGATCGACATCACTGAAGCGAGATTTCAAGGTGAGCCTTCTTCTCAGGTAGAGTTGGACTAATCACCTATGGATAGAAGCATCACCTGGAGCTGAGTTTCTGCTGCATGCAGAACCCTTTCTAGGACTTACAGTTCTCACTCCACACTTCTGGGCTAGACCAGAGTGAGCCCAGCCCCTTTGGTACCCAGCATCAGCCTTGGCTGCCTCCAGACCTGTGGGCATAGGTCCTTTGCTTCAATACCACATGGCCTCTCCATGGCTTGTCCCTTGATTCTGCTGTCATCATGTGTTACGCATCTATCAGAGGGTCTGTGGCTCTGACCAGCTACTCTGAGAACCTGAAGAAGGTTGCAACTGTGGGTGAACACTGACACTGATTTTCCAGTTACACTTGAGACAGTTTTACCTTGTTTGTCCACAGAGTCACCGGTGTTTTGATGAATTCCTGTTCAATTTGGAAGTGATTAACATTTCTACAGTAGGGCCAGAGATTTACCTCAGTGATTTTGGTGCCTGCCTCACAACAACAAGGTCCTTAGCTTGATCTCTAGTACCACAAAGCAAAAAAAGCATTTCTATAGTAGACAGTACTTTTTCAAAATCAAGAGCAAATACAGAGACCTGGTTGTGATGGAGCACGCCTATAATGCCAGGACTTGGAAAACTGAGATAGGAGGATTGCCATGAGTTCAAGGAAAGCCTGAACTACATAGCAAGACCTGTCTTTAAAAAAAAAAAAAAATGGACAAGTGTAGATTTTTCGGTTACTTGGTTTTCTTTGGGTCTCTGTGAACTGTGAAGTTGAGTGACTCTGGTAAATGAAATATTCTGGTCATTTTCTTGGCTATGGGAACTTGTGTTCTAGGTCTGTGACCTGCTGTAGCCACCTGTACCATCCTCTTCATGAGCGCTGGATAGGACAAGTCCCACACATCTATAGCCAATGACCTAATCATGGAGAAGACCCCCTCCCTCGTTAGCCCACCTACTTTAGTATATGTGCAGCTAAACTAAGCACATCCATAGCCCTCCTGTCCCTTTGGTGGCTTGTCCCTGGCCTCTCTCCCTGGGAGGAGTGCCTCCAGAGAGTCTCTCTGTCTTCCTCTTTCAGATCTTTGAGTACTTCCGCAGAGACACAGAGAAGCGGGACTTTGTCTCAGCAGGAGCTGCAGCTGGAGTGTCTGCTGCATTTGGAGCCCCCGTGGGTGAGGAGGGGCCAACTCGCCTGGGCTGGGCTTGCTTTTGAGAGCTTCATGCCTGGCAGGCTTGGTGTTTGCAGACTGTTTGGCAGGTTGTGGGCCGGCATGATTGGTGGGCATACCTGGGCCTGGCCCTCAAACTCCCAAGAGGCCTATCTTCCTGTGCCCAGTGCCACTTCAGTGACTCCTTGAGCCACAGTCTTGATCTCTGGGGTCTAGGGTGGAAGGGACAAATGGGTGCAGATGTCCTGTGGCTGGATTGGCACTCAGGCCTATCAATACCTTCCAGGGGGAGTTCTTTTCAGCCTGGAAGAAGGAGCCTCCTTCTGGAACCAGTTCCTGACGTGGAGGATCGTAAGTGCCTGCTCACAACCCCCAGCTGAGCTCCTACATCCCTGGTCACAGTGGACACTTTGAACTCAGTTTTGTGTTTTAGAGCCATGGCCTTCATGGGCCCATTAGCTTTCCTCTCCCTCCTGAGTGTCCTTGGGCACCCTAGACCCACAACTATCCACAGGGCCATAACCCTGCCCAGCCATACAGAGAGGCCAACCTGTGTGGCACCAAACCCCTTCCTCCTTGGATAAGATGTCTAGACTTTACCTCCTCAGTAATAGGAGCCCCAGTCCTGGCTTTGGGTGGTTAGTGGGGAGGCTCCATTACAACTGCCAGGATTCTGGGTGGCCTCGTGCACAGCTTCCATCTGAGGTACTGGCCTTTGTCTCTCTCTCTCTCTCTTTCTCTCTCTCTCCCTCTCCCTCTCTGATGCAGTTCTTTGCTTCCATGATTTCTACCTTCACTCTGAATTTTGTTCTGAGCATTTACCATGGAAATACGGGGGACTTGTCCAGTCCAGGCCTTATCAACTTCGGAAGATTTGACTCTGAGGTAACCAGCCCTCCCACCCACCTTACCCCTTCTGGTACCAGGACAGGACCCCTTTTTACTTAAGTCAGATTTGAACTTGGTCTTTGGGAAATTTCAGCTCTTGGTTATGGAATCTAGCTCTTGCTTATAAACTTCAGGACCCTTGGAATACTCCAGAAATACATGGGGAACTGCCTCTTAGGGCCCCAGTGACCCGTATCTGCTGTGCAGGCATAACCACATGCTGAGTGCCAACCATGCTAAGAGTGGGCTCAGGGCTTCTCAAGATGGCCATTTCTCTTACCCACGGGACCTCTACGCCATGGGTAAAGGTGCTGGAGGGCTCCTTGTGGACAAGTCAGGTCATGGGAACCCATGGACACAGTCCCTTACAGCTTTCACTTTCTTCCTTCTACACAGAAAATGGCCTACACCATCCATGAGATTCCCGTCTTCATTGCCATGGGCGTGGTGGGTAAGGGCCCTCCCTGCAGGATGGACCGGAATGCAAACCTGGGTTGGGAAGGACATACACACTATCCCTTAGGGTTCTTACATTGCCACAGGCTTTGTACTATGTCATTACTTCTCCACTGACAGAGCCCTAGGTGCAGACAGGTAGGTTTCTAGGAAGTAGAGCAGACCACAGCCTCTACCTGAAATGCTCAGAGTTAGCAGTGGTTCATTGTTCTGGATTTTTCTGTACTTTGGAGTAAATATTTTGGGTACAGGACTTACCTCTAACCGCGAAATTCATAGTACCATTTGCACCTAGCCTGAATGAAGCCTTTTGTTTTTTGAGGCAGGGTCTTGTTTGCTGCTTATTTTTTTGGTTTTTTGGGTTTTTTTGTTTTGGTTTTTGAGATAGGTCTTGTTAATGTGGTTCAGGCTATCCCTGAACTCACTGTATAGTCCACGCTGACCTCAAGCTGGCAGCGATCCTTCCGCCTTAGGCTCCTCAGTGCTGGGATTACAGGTGTGCACTATCACACCAGGCAGAGGCAGGATCTTAAGTTACCCAGACTAGGTTAAACTTGTGATCCTCCTATTTCAGCCTCCTGCTCGATTACAGCCATGTGCCACCATACCTGGCCATAATTTTGCATGACATCTTATTTTATTTTAGGCGCGCTTTTTTTTTTTGAGACAGGGTCTTGCTTTGTAGTTCAGGCCGGCCCTGAGTTCACTATGTAGCGCAGGTTAGCCTCAAACTTGCGGCAATTCTCCTGCCTCTGCTCCTGAGTGCTAGGATTACAGGCGTGAGCTGCTACACCCTGCTTGATTGTGTGATATTTTTAGTGTACCTGTAACTGACCTGTCCTATGAGGTCAGATGTAAAATTTTCCACCTGTGGGTTGTGTTGGTGCTCAGAGATTCAGGTTTTGGATTTTTTAGTTGGGAATGTATGGTCTATTATTCTGTACAAACTTTTCCCACTGGAGTGAGAGAAGCAGAAGTGTTTCAGTAGGTCCCTCTGCTAGGATTACTTGCTCCTGAGGAGCCTGCAGAGTTAGGGCTTCTACCTTCCCCATGTAACTGATGTGAGTGTGCTTCATGGTCATAGGTGGCATTCTTGGAGCTGTGTTTAACGCCTTGAATTACTGGCTGACAATGTTTCGAATCAGGTGAGGAAGGGTCTCTGTTTAGTGTTCCATGTTGACTACACAGGACCTCTGAAAAATTTGCTGTTTTGGGGGATCCACACCCTGGTTTAAGCAGGAGGCTCTGTGTTGACTGCTCTTTCCCTGATGTTTTACACCTGAGTAAGCTATTCAGCGCAGATGAGACAGGGCCAATGGCACCTGGGGAGGGGGAACAGTAGTCCCCAGGCTGGAGGACCCTTCAGAGAGAATCATAGGACTCTATACCTGAGGGACAGTGCCCTGGACAGAAGTCAGTGCTGGGTGGGTCCAGGATTGGCCTGGTTTATCCTCCCCTGGGAGATGCCAGTATCCTGTGACTCAGATTGCCGTGCCAGTTGCCTCAGGAGCAGCCAGGGATCTGCCCTTCCATCCCTGCAGCAAGGTCTTTCCCTCACTTTGGCTCTAGGTACATCCACCGGCCCTGCCTGCAGGTGATCGAGGCCATGCTGGTGGCTGCCGTCACAGCCACTGTTGCCTTTGTGTTGATTTACTCCTCTCGAGACTGCCAGCCCTTGCAGGGGAGCTCCATGTCCTATCCTCTTCAGGTAGGCCTGGGGCTCAAGAGGGCAGGGGTATGGACTTCGGTAACACAGACTTGTGCCCACATAAAACCTTACTTGGTTTTGTGGCAGCTCATTCGTAGTTCCCCAAACTAGGAACTGGCCTTTGAACAGCTTGTGTAGAGAGTGGCATTCAGTAAGGACAGAAGCAGTGACCTTACCACATAATGAATGGGCCTAAGAACATGACATTCAGTGAGGGAAGCCAGTCACAAAGGATGGTGTTGTCCACAATTCCAGTGGCCAAGACCGGGGGATCAAAGTAGGGAGTGAGGCCTGGTAGGAACAGGTATGAATAGATTTGAGGGCCCATAGTGATTGTGAGATTGGCTGGTGGGACTGTGGTTGATGAGGACAGCTTTGCCCTGCTCTAGCCTTGTTAAGGCCCCAACACTGCTCATGTCGAGAGGGCTACGCCTGCTAGCTTATGGTGATTGGCATTTGACACTGGTTCTAGGGATTTGCTCATGAAATAGCTGTTTCTTCCAGACAGCCAAGACAAGTGGGTTGTCCAGCCCAGGGTCCTATTGGCCAGTCCCCAGCAGGGATGGACATACCTCTGCAGCCCTGGCTGGACCTGGGCCTGGGTTTTGTGTTTTTTCCCTCCCCTAAGTACTACCATGGTGCTCTCCTGGCCCAGATGATACTGTTAGCTCCTTGATGGTGACACCAGGTCTATGTTCGTAACCCATAGGCCATCTTCCTGCCAATATGTCCTCTCTTCCAACCTTGCAGCTCTTCTGTGCCGATGGTGAGTACAACTCAATGGCTGCAGCCTTTTTCAACACCCCAGAGAAGAGTGTGGTGAGCCTCTTCCATGACCCACCAGGTGTGTACCAGACAGCACTGCTGGCCCATGGGTGATGCTGGGGCAGGTTCTTAGTCCAGAGGTTGCTGCCCCAGGCTGGAGAAGTATCCCTGGCACCAAAGTGTATGCTGGCACACAGAGGCCAGCAGTCCCAGTGTTGGCTGAGGGGCACTGCAGGAATGCCATGGTCCTGCATGCAAATGGAGCAGATAAATACCTAGGGCAGAGCTGGCCAGGTTCCCCACATACCACACCACCACCTCCCTCCTTTCTGGGATGCCTACATCTCACCTCCTGGTGGAGGTTTTACTGTTGGAAAACCCAGTCTGGTGAGTCAGTGCCACAGCCTCTTCCAGATACATCGCTGATAGGGAAATAGCATGTGCCTGACTATAAAGTCCCTAGCCCTCATGCCATGCAGTCAGATTGGCTCTGAAGTTCCTGTCCATCCAAGGGCTTTTTCCTTTCCTTTTCCTTCCTTCCTCCCTTCTTCACACCTCCTCTCTCTCTCTCTCTCTCTTTCTCTCTCTCCCTGTCTCTCCTTCTCTCCCTCTCTCTCTCTCTCTTTCATTTCACTACATAATTCTGACTGGTCTTGAGTTCACTGTGTAACTCAGGCTGGCCTTGAACTCAACAGTGATCCTCCTGCCTCAGCCTCCAGAGTGCTGGGATTATAGACATGCACCCACTATAACCCATGTCTACTCTTTTATTTTTTGAGACAGGGTCTTGCTAAGTAGCCCAGGCAGGACTCAAACTGGTGATCTTCCTGCTTGGGCGTCCCAGAGTACTGGCCACCAAACCCACTTTGACCATTATTTTTATTTCCTGTCATGAAGCTCAGGAGGACTTTCCTCTCCTTAGCTCTGTGTGTGAGAGAGGGGTTGATTGATTGGACTTAACAGAAATCCTTAGAAGAGTGAGGTGAGGTGGCCCATGTCCTGTCTGAAGTGACTGATGCCTGGCAGGTGCACTGGATGTGTATGCAGTCCCTACCTCTGGACATACCTCCTGGCTGCAGTCACTTACCATATGATGAGTGGTGGCCTTCCATGAGTGACTTCTCCCCCTTGCTGACCCTGAGATCTATGCCATGGTGCTCTCAGCACACAAACTAATGCCTGTGCAGGCCTTGACACTCTGGATTCAGTGTCCACACAGTGGACTTCCACTGTCCACATGGCTTCATTTCACTTTCTAACCTCTCAGCAGCTTGTCTGCGAAGAATAAACTTCCAAGCCTTATGGCAGTGTGCAACTGAGACTTGTCCTCCTGGGCTGAGGCCACAGAATTTAGGGAGGACATATCTGGTAGGGTACAGAGCCAAGGAACCCAGTTCCTGGCCACCATAAGTTCTACAGCAAAGCTCCAAAGCCTGGGAGTGTGCACCCCAATTCCCAGGTGGTATTCCAGGCAGGGCTCTGAGGTAGTGTTGCCTGTGTTTAATCAGGTTTCCCACTCCTAGAATGAAATGCCTGACATACGCAATTTAGAGGAAGGAAGGGTTCATTTGGCTCATGGTTTCAGCAGTTCACCCCATGGTTAACTGTTTTCGTTTCTGTGAGTCAGAGATGAGGCAGAACATCATGGCAGCACAGTATGGGGGGAGAGAGCTATTCAGTCTGTGGTGGTGGGAAGCAAAGGGGAGAAGAAGTATTGGAGAAATGCCCTCCAAAGGCACACCCCAGTGACCCATCTCTTCCAGCTGCTCCCCCATCTCCTAATAGCATAGTTGGGTTTAAATATCAGTGGATTAATCCACAGCTCATCATCCCCATGATTCATTTATCTCTCCAGGAATCTTTTTTTTTCTTTTTTCTTTTTTTTTTTTTGAGATAGGGTCTCGCTTTGTAGTTCAGGCTGGCCCTGAGCTATGTAGCGCAGGCAAGCCTCGAACTCAGCAACTCTCCTGCCTCTGCCTCCCAAGTGCTGGGATTACAGGCTTGAGTCACCAGCATTGTGGTATGTGCTTACCAGGGATTGGACTTGGGACCTTGCACTTTTGAGGCAGACACCAGAACCACTAGGCTAAATCCCTGGCCCCAGGAGTCTTAATCTAGTCAAGTTGATAGTTAAGATGAATTGACATAGGGACCTTATAGTGAGTCTGGATGTGTCATTAGCATTGGGCCCGGAGCACCCCACCGTCAACACTTGCACTGCCAGTGTGAGGCTGCTCTTTCTACAGTTTCCCCTTCCTTTTCCTGCGGAGGCTCAGGCTATGGGGCCACTGGTGGGTCAGGGCTCAGGTTGGCTCCCAGAATGTGACCTCTGAGGACAGATGGAACAGCCCTGCATGGGCATGAGTCTGGCGGGCACACCAGTAGCTTTGCTTTCCCCTAGGCTCCTACAATCCCATGACTCTGGGCCTATTCACCCTGGTCTACTTCTTCCTGGCCTGTTGGACCTATGGGCTCACTGTATCTGCTGGTGTCTTCATCCCATCCCTGCTCATCGGAGCCGCCTGGGGCCGGCTTTTTGGCATCTCTCTGTCCTACCTCACAGGAGCAGCAGTAAGTGGGGAGCTGGAGGGAGGAGGCAGGAGCCCCATGGTTTGACTGTTCCCTATGCTCTCCTGTCCCTGGCCATGCTCATGAGAGCAGGGTGTCACAAAGATGTTAGGAAATAATTGGTGTTTGTTATTAGTAAGAGAATGGGATTTTTTAAAAAATGTGAGACTCACTGGGGGCCATTTAGACCTAGCCAGGGCTTGCTGGCCAGGGGAATTTGTCCTGGCCTTGGGTCTAGACCACCACTGCCCTTGATACCTGCACTGCCAGCATGAGGGCTGCCCACAACACCAGGCCTACGCAGGAGAGCAGTCTCTCCAGCTTTCCCTCCTCTGTCTGGCCTCCTTGAAGACTTTTTTTATTTGGTCTGGTTTTGTTTTGTTTTGTTTTGTTTTGTTTTGTTTTGTTTTGTTTTGTTTTGTTTTGTTTGAGACAGGGGCTTGCTTGTAGTTCAGGCTGGCCCTGAGCTCACTACATAGCCCAGGCAAGCCTTGAACTCAGTAATCTTTCTTTCTTTGCCTCCCGAGTGCTGGGATTACAGGCAAGAGATACCATGCCTGGCATTGTGATGTGTGGTACTGATTGTGGTGGGCGTGAGTCAACAGACCCAGTATTGTTGTTGTATGTGGTTACCAGGATTGAACCAGGGGTTTTGTGCTTGCTAGGCAGGCACCGGAACCACTGAGCTAAATCTCTAGCCCTATTTTGTATCTTTTTAGTTTTTTACTTTTGTCATCAAACAGGACTGAAAAATATTAAAAGCCATGGTAGACGGGAGGCAGAGACAGGAGGATTGCTGAGTTTGCGGCGGCTTGCCTGGGCACCATAGTGAGCTCAGGGCCAGCCTGAACTACAAAGCGAGACCCTGTCTCAAAAAGCAAAAAAAAAAAAAAAAAGCCATGGTAGAGCACTCACCTAGTGTCCCTGAGGCCCTAGGTTCAATCCGTAGCACAACCAGGAGAGGGCGCATATCAGGAAGCACCCTTACCCCATCTATTCCACACTGCATGGGCATTCTGCTATTTCCTCCCAGACTCAGTGTTGGTCCAGAAAAGACCCTTGTACCCATTAGCATTCTCCTCATTGCCCTCTTCCCTATTTTGCTCTGCCCTCTACTGGTCTACGTGCTCTCTCTAGATTTTCCTGAGCAGACTGTCCGCAAAGTTTATTGTTTTCCTAGTATGTGTTGGAATCTCCTCACAGTCGGGGGGCCTGGGTGTGCCCACACAGTTAGTGTGCTCTTTGTACACTTGTGCCTAGCTTTCCTCACTGTGTGCACCTGTCACTGTACTCATGCACTGAGTTGTTTGGTGTATACAGTGGGGCAAGTTTCATCTTCTCTGTCCAAGTTAACCACACCTGCATTGTTTCATATTTTGGTTGTGGCACATGGTGAAGTGTAGGATCTTTTGTGATACATAGTCAGTTAGTCGGGATTTAGGCCAGTGTGTGGGATTCCTGGGCCTGGGCATCCTGCCTGGCATATCTTGGTGGATTTGATAGAGGTCAGCCACCTTACTAACGTTCCCCATGTTGCCTCCTGCAGATCTGGGCAGACCCTGGCAAATATGCCTTGATGGGAGCTGCTGCTCAACTCGGTGAGTCTTGGCTTTGCCCTTGGTGCTGAGTGGACTTCATAAGTCAGGAAGAGATACCCGTCATTCGTGTGGTGGGTGCAGTCAAAGCTAACCTTGTATGGGGGTTCATTTAAATGAACAACATGGAACCAAGCATAGTGGTACACTCCTTTAATCCAAGCACTCTGGGAGGCTGAGACAGGAAGATTCCAAGTTTGAGCCCATC
Source organism: Thryonomys swinderianus (assembly GCA_004025085.1). Classification (NCBI taxonomy): domain Eukaryota; kingdom Metazoa; phylum Chordata; class Mammalia; order Rodentia; family Thryonomyidae; genus Thryonomys; species Thryonomys swinderianus. Next base: position 25,048 of record PVIC010005775.1, read on the forward strand.
CTGGGGAACTTACCTTAGCAAGACCTTGTCCCAAAATTGAAAAAAAAAGGACATAGCTCAGTGCTGAGTCCCTGGATTCAATTTCCAATGCTGCTACCAAAAAAAAAAAAAGGCAACACGGGGCCTGAGGTAGGGTGATCCTCACTCCCAATGGCATGGCCACATGGCAGGTCAGGCAGTCACTGTCCTCACAGCTCGGGCCCAAAGCAGCAGTTAGCCAGCCAGATCCTGTACAGAGAATGTGGACACATTTTGTGGGAGGGACAGGGCTCACAAACACTCCCACAGGTGGTATTGTGAGGATGACCCTGAGCCTGACAGTCATCATGATGGAGGCCACAAGCAATGTGACCTATGGCTTCCCTATCATGCTGGTGCTGATGACTGCCAAGATCGTGGGCGATGTCTTCATTGAGGTACACAGAATGGGAGACCTCCTTACCCTCACCACCTCTTGCCCTGGCCTTACATCCTAACACTGGTTTGTGGGCCCTGCAGCAGCTGCTGCAGAGGGAAAGGAATCTCTGCAAAGTCCACCCTAAATGGCCTCCTTGGGTGGGGCAGGCACAGTGCACGTTGGGCTGTCCCTCAGGATTCCTTTGGGGAAGAACCCTGGGTGGCCCTGTGCTTCACAATCCCTCCTTCCAGGGCCTGTATGACATGCATATCCAGCTGCAGAGTGTACCATTCCTGCACTGGGAGGCCCCCGTCACCTCACACTCGCTCACAGCCAGGTATGGCTACCCTGCCTCCTGACCCACTGGGTGGGGGGTGAGTGGTAGAATACAGGGGAGTGCTTTATTGCCAGACCCTCAGGTTCCTGTGGCCAGTCTTCCGCTGGCTTCTTGTATAGAGGGTCCTCAGTTCATAGTTTCCTAGTCCAGCAGTTTTGCGTGCACTGAATGTCAATGTTGTACAGGAGTAGGGTATTGAAGTGTCTGGTGAACAACTCTGTGTTAGTGACTGTGTACTGATATGTCCTCAGGGAGGTGATGAGCACTCCAGTTACATGCCTAAGGAGGAGAGAGAAGGTTGGTGTCATAGTGGATGTCCTCAGCAACACAGCATCCAATCACAATGGCTTTCCTGTGGTGGAGGACTCAGATGACACCCAGGTACCAACAGCCCTCCCTGCTAACTTGAGGTCCCTTCCTCTGTGGTTCGTGGTTGGGAAATGTTTTGGGCAGTTTGTGTGGCTGCAGAAGCCCCACATTTTAGTGCAGGGTGAAATCCCACTAGTGAAACAGTTGTGCCCATAGCTGTCTGCCCATAGCTATGGCCATGAGGGAGCTCCCATGGACTATAAACATCCTGTACTTCTGATCAGACAGGGCTGGTCAGCTGTCTCCTATGTGGCTGTGACCTCCAACAGCAGATGCTGGTAGAACATGAGCCCAGCTACCTCTGTGTCCCCTCGACAGGGTCCTATCTTTCTGGGACCATTAGATGTTATCAGTGGTAGTTTGGGCTTGACTTGAGGGCTGTACCAGTAGGTGCACAGTCTTGGCACCGCACTGTCCTGCTTAGGAATTAATAGGATTATGCATGTCAGGTGTCTATAGCAGGGTCAGTGCTTGTAGGTGACTGTGGCTAGGGCTGCTACCCAAAGGCTGCTTCTGACTCCTACTTCTCTTACAGCCAGCCCGACTGCAGGGTTTGATCCTACGCTCCCAGCTCATCGTGCTCCTGAAGCATAAGGTGCACAGCCATCTGGTCGGGGGTGGAGAGATGGGGAGAGCACAGGATGCCCCATGGAGTCTAGCCATTGGCCCCCGCAGGTGTTTGTGGAGAGATCCAACATGGGCCTGGTGCAACGGCGGCTGCGGCTAAAGGACTTTCGTGACGCCTACCCACGCTTCCCCCCAATCCAGTCCATCCATGTGTCCCAGGATGAGCGGGAGTGCACCATGGACCTGTCTGAGTTCATGAACCCCTCCCCCTACACTGTGCCCCAGGTGTGTGGGCAAGGCCATCAGGCAGGACCATGTCGCTAGAATGTGGCTGGGGGTGGGGTATCCAATGGGCTGGGCACTGATAGCCACTGAAGCTCTCCCAGCAGCACACTGGGGCCCAAGCAGGCAGGGCAGGGTAGCCATGAAGGGGAAGGGGCAGCCTGGGACACATACTGATATCCTGAAGCCAGGAAACGTGTCAGAATATTGGATCTTGTCCCTGCTAGTAGCTGAAGCTGTCCCCACCTTGCAGGAGGCCTCCCTCCCTCGGGTGTTCAAACTGTTCCGGGCTCTGGGCCTGCGGCATCTGGTGGTGGTAGACAACTGCAATCAGGTGAGGCTGGTGGTCTGTGTCCTTCATGGGGAACCCTGTACTAGATCCCCGAGGGACCCCTTTTTCCCAGCAAGGTGGGGGTCAGGGACTCCCATAGGCAGGTGGGACACTGACTCTGTGTAGCCTCTGACTCAATGTTGCCCTGCAGGTGGTGGGGCTGGTGACCAGGAAGGACCTGGCCAGGTACCGCCTGGGGAAGGGAGGCCTGGAGGAGCTCTCACTGGCCCAGACATGAGGTCTAGCCCTTTCCTTGAGGGGAAGTGGCACCCTTGGCCCCTTTGTGCCTCCTCCTGGGCTCCCTGGTCTCAGCCAAACGCTTGCTCCCTGGGCGTTGTGCTGGCTGGAGCAAATGACCTCCAGAGTGGGCCTGGTGGCATGGACCTGACCCTCGTCATGGACAGTTGGTTTGCATCCTTTGTGCTCCCCCTTGGCCCTCAGGCCTCACCCATCCTGTTAGGGATTTGATCAGCTATGTGTTCAGCAACGACCCCCACCCTCTGACACTCATTTTCCAAGCAAGAGGAGCCAGTGTACATGACAGGTGAGCTGTGTCCTGCACCCTGTCACTGCTATGTGTTGTTTTCCATGGGTACCTGCCCCACTAGGCCATGCTTGCCTGCACCACTAGCTGGAGACTCAGGCCACATGGGAGCTGGTTTGCCCTTCTCAGCCACAGGCCCTGTCTCATCTCCCTCTGGGCATTGACAGCCTAAAGTTCCTGGGCCTGAGCTATGGCTTCAGCTGGACCCCAGCAGTCAGGGCCTGCAGGTGGCTCCATCGAGCCCCACGTGGGGAACCCCATGCCCAGAGGACATGTGAAGTGTGCTATCAAGATCTCAAGAGCTGAGAATCACCTGACACATAATTCTGCCACACCTCGAGCCTTCTGGAGCTGGGCTCACTACTCCTGTGGACAGCAGTTGGGAAAGTGGGGTTCTTCTCCACATCTGAGGACCCTGGCATCAGCTGTGACTTCCCTTCTGACTGCAGCAGCCACAAAGTCCAAACATCACTCTCATGGGGCACCCTATGTTGACCTCACGGGGTGCCTGGGCCCAGTTCTGGGTAGCTCTGGATGGGCTAGTGAGCCCTAGACCTAGGAAATACTGCCTGTCCGCTCCACCGCTTGTCAGAGCTCCTCCTGGCTGGGCCTTGGTCTGGTGTACGTTGGTCACAAGTCTTATCACAGGACACTGTGCAACTCTTCTATGTCACAGAGCCACATAGGTCTCCTGTGGAGGCTGGCAGATGTGGAGCAGTCTCATCCCCCAAGACACAGCTCCTGGGCTGCTGCCATGGGGATATAGGCCTGATTGCACTGGATCCTGGGTATGAAAAATAAAGGACTTGGACATAGCCAATCAGTGCAGCTTCCTGGTTCCACAAAGCCTTGGATGTGCATCTGAGACTTGGGAGGCTGGACGGATGGTAGTGTGTGTAGGACTGGGCCTTCTGTAAACAGCTGCTGCCCTTGGTGGCAGTACCAAACACCTCTGCCATCCACAGGCTCTGTAGGAGGGAAGTTCAAGGCAGGTCTGTCACTCTCGCCTGACCCCTGACCCTGTCATCCCAATCCCCATCCTCACATCTTCACTCCTCCCCAGTGTGTACTGCCTCTGGTCTCTAGGTCACATGTCCCCAAACGCTGCCTTAGTCCAATCCAGGCTCTGCATCTCCCCACATATACCTGACACACCTCACCCACCAGCCTGGCTTCCCTTGTCTCGCTGCCTATTGTGGCCCACTCTTCCACCTGGCCCATCTTTCTAATTCCCAATTTTCTAGTCTCCACTGCCAGTTCAACCACCCCCAAGGGATTGAGTGTTAACAGACGTCACCCTGGAGAGAAGCTTTGCTCCTGCTGGTGCAGTCAGTTGTCAGGTCCGAAGATTCCTTGGTGGCCTGACCTGGTGTTTGCAGGAAGTGCTGAAATGAAGGACCAGTGAAGCCTTTGTCAGCCTGGAGCAGCCCTGATTAAGTGGAGGTCTTGCTTCTACATGACCAGATTGTGGTTATCTTACTGCTGTTTTCTCAAATCCTCTGGTGGGGAAGGGTTGTGTCAGTCGACCAAAGGGCATGAAAACCTTCACCAGGCCTCAAAGAGACATGGTACCAAAAAAGCATGTACAATCTCTTTCACAGTTGTTTTGTATTGACTACTTATTGAAAGGATATTTTGGATATATTAGACTAAATAAAACAATCCGAATTCATTTCCCATCCCTTCTGACTTTGTGAGTATGGCTGCCTGGAATGTTAGTTCTCTGGCGGCATCTCCTTTCAGATGACTGCCGGCCTTACCCACCCGGGGCCTAACCTGGGCTGCAGGGTCAGCTATGGTGGTTGTCTTGGGCTCTTGACTTCTTGGCTTTGCCCAGACCAGTCTCCTACCCTGAAGGAAGCGCTCTGCAGGAGGGCACTGTTCTCTACCGTAGTAGACTCCCAGGAATGGCAGTTAAGAAAGCTGTTAAGACAGGTGAGGGCTCAGGTTTCACTGGCAGTTGGGCTGTGAAGTCACCAGGTTCTGGTGAGGAGAAGAATGTTCCTGAATAGCCCTACTGCCCAACTGTGCCTGTCTTCCCAGGTATCTCCTGGGAAGGAGATGAGAGAGTAGGAGGAACTTATCATTCCACCCATTCTCCCAGGCCCCACGACCTCTCAGCCCAATTTCCCCACCACTTTCCAGCACGACCCCAGTTGCTGTGGCCTGGTGTCCAGCTTTGGCTACTGGGGCACTGGGCCCAGGCTAAGTCCCTAGCTGGGAGCTGCCGGTGAAGCCATGTCAGGTGAGCTAGAAGCCCACAGGTGACAGGGCAGGAGGAATCCTAGAGCCACAGGAGACAGCTGTGCTGATCAACCCCCATAAGCATCTGCTGAAGCTAGCTAGATGAGAGTACTGTCCTATTTTCTGCTACCCAGGTCTGATGTCCTTAGGCAGGGCCCTAGACCTTTCTGATCCAAGACCCTACCAGGGCCATTGTTTGTGACTCAAGGTGGTTGCCAAGTATCACTGCCGAGATTTAGGTCCGTATCACAAGCCTCAGCTGGAGCCTCTGCCCTGCGAGCTGAACTCCCAAGGCCTTCTTCTTGCAGAGCTGGGTGACAACTCCTTATCAGGGATGTCACCCCCTTCACATCTCAGCACTGTCACCCTGGAGGACCTAGAAATGCTCTTGGTAGAAGGTTTGGCCAGCTCTGAGCCCTTGGGTCTGGAAGAGAACTCAGAGAGGAATGAGGCTAGCCCCTTGGCGTCTAGCTCCCCCATCCCTGAGCAGGATACCTCCAAGAACATGGAAGAGTGGTAAGCCTGAAGGGGACAGGGCAGGAGGACTATAGAGGTCACATCCCCTCCAAGTGCCCCACCTGAATGGCTCACTCTGGCCCTGACCAGGATGGCCAAATTGCAGACTGAGGTGGCATCCTTGCGGGGACACAAGGTACACTGTGAGCAGGCCTCTCTGAGCCTGCTGAGGGAACTGCTCCAGGTTCGTGGGTGTGTGCAGCTGCACTCCTCAGAGCTCCGGCAGCTGTGGCAGGAGATACAGCGTGTGGCCCAGGTCCCCGAGAAGGAGGTACAGGTGATGAGCCCTCCACCCACAGGCCACGGTTCCTTCCCTGGGAGTTGAGGCCACTGCCTTCTGGACCCTGATCCTGCCTCCCATTCCCTTACCTGAGTCTGTGCTGGACAGATGGTGGGCAGACAGCAGATGCAGCCTGCCCAGCTCCATGACCCCCTCCTTACAGTTCCCTGGGGCCCAGAACCAGAACCAGATGCAGATCCTGGACAAAAGGTACTTCTACACACACCATGGGCACAGGCTTCACAGGAAGGAAAGGGAGTCAGGCCATGCTAGAGTCGAGACCATAGCTTCTGGTTTCTGTGCCCAATACCCATGCAACAAGGTCTGACTCTGGGAGGTGACGGGGACTGGCTACAGAGTTGTAGGCCCTCACACATAGCCCCAGAGACTACCTGCCCTGCCCTAGCTAGCACAGCGTTTTTTGTGTACAGGCTAATAGAGGTCCAAGAAGCCTTGGCTCAGATCAGAAAGAGACAGGGACTACAAGATGCAGGGCGGAAGAGCTCTGAGCAGGAGGCCAACCTCAGGTGAGTTGGCTCTAGATACCCCCTGCACGTGCCCAGGGGTCACAGCCCTCTGCTGCAGCAGTATGAACATGGCATTCCCTATTCCCAGTGCTGAGCTGCTGGCTGCTGGGGGCGGTTCAGATCTGCTTCAGTCCTTTAGGACTCAAGTCTGTCTCTACTTCTCCTGGGCAGTGGTTTACCCTGAAAAGGACTATGTCCCATGGCGCAGCTAAGCTCCCTGTTGTTACCTAACTTGGGTCTCTAGGCAGCTGAGCTGGTATCACCTCACCACTTCCCTTAGGCTGGCCAAGCTGACTGGGTGGTTGAGACAGGAAGAGAAGGCCCGGGAAGCAGCCTGCAGCACCCTGCAGAAAAGCCAGGAGGACACCAGCCAGAAGGTGGACCATGAGGTGGCCAAGATGCAGGTACCACTTGGCAGACAGTTTCAGCCTAGGCAGAGGCCACCCACAAAATGTGGGAGGAGACCCCAATGTCTCTGACCTGTGCCTTTGCCATCAGTGCAGCTTCCTACAGTTGAATTTGTCGACGGGTGGGAAATGGGGAGGACCCTGATCTTGTTCTGTCTGGTGTGGTGGCCTCTCACCATGGTAGCACTGCCCATAGACATTACCTACAATTTTAGATAATTTATAACTCAACTTCTTGGCTACAATTCCCAGATTTCAGGCTCAGCAGCCACATGGCTGCTGGCCAGATGGTTTTTGGAGGTGGTTCCTCATCACAGAAGACTGTGGCAAGTATGAATTGCTCCTGCCTCTTTCTCTCCTTCTGGGTACAAGTGTAAGAGAGAGACTGTCAGAGCACTAGAGCTTCTCTAATGGCCATTTTCAGCCTCAACGTTCCCATCTGCAGGAAGCAAGAATTGCAAATTCCCAGGGCCCAGTTTTCCTTCAACAGTGACCTTTAGGAAGAACCTGTCTGTGGAGTGGGGTGGGAAACAGAACCACTGCATATACCTGTGACTCAGCTCCTCAGCTTTGTGAACAGCCTGACATTTGGCTGCGCATTCAGGAGCCTCAAGGGACAGAGTGGAAGGTGGTGGGTGCCCAGCTGCCCCCATAGTTCTGTGGCCTGGAGTTGGTCAGCTCCTCTTTCTCTGCCAGGTGGAGAGTAAATAAATTGGCTCTGAGGGGAGAGCGGAGGCATAGGGCTGAAGTTCCCAGTATTCCAGGTGTTGGGGTAGGTGCCCTAGTGAGGACTTTTCCTGCTTTTGAGCAGAGAGCTGTCCATGGCCATCTGCGGTAGGCTGTGGCAGGTCTCCCAGCCTGAGCAAAGGCCCATGTTCTGGGGCTGATGGCAGAAAAGCTCTCTGCCATGGACAAGGTATCTGGCACCCAGGCCATGTGAAACAGATGGACAGAGAGCTTGCTGTTCTCTCTAGTCCCCTCTTAGCACCTTAAGACCATGGGGCAGCAGGATTGTGCCCTGGGGAGAAGTAGGGCCCCCCACAATAGGGCATAAAATGGGGTGTTCACATATGAGTGAGGGTGTAAACAAATTCATGTCCACTTCCCTGCCTTAGTCTCTGGGTTGCATGTGGTGGCCACTCTACAGGCCCCTGGCTGCATCTGGGGGTTTTGATGGTACTGAGCATGTCTGGTCTCATGTGAACTTGGCCTTCAGGCCCTTCATGACCCATGACTCTGCTCCTCTTGGGAACAGTGGTTCCAGTCCACCCTGCCTACCTTCCTGTCCAGAGTGAGATACCATAGAAAAGACATGACTAAACCTCAAAGACACTAAAAAGAGCAAGCAAGGTGTCTAACGGGCAGGCTAGCAGTGACTACGTGGCCCCTCACCAGGCCCAGCTGACGAAGCTTAGGGAAGAGATGAGCCTCCGCTTCCTGAAGAGAGAAGCCAAGTTGTGCAGCTTCTTACAGAGGAGCTTCCTGGCCTTGGAGCAGGTGGGGCCCACAGTGTACTCAATCTTGCTATTTGCGGCACTGTTACATCTGGGCAGAGTGCAGACTCACAACCAATGGCCGTGTATCCACAGAGAATGAAGGCCTTGGAGGGCATACGGCTGGAGGCCGAGAGCAGCCTGCGAGAGGAACTGGAAGACCATTGGCAGAAGCTGCAGGAGCTGGCTGAGGAGCGTGTGCAGGCCCTGTGGGCACAGCGTGAGGTGGGGCATGGGTGCTGGGTGGCCAGATGGACCCAGAGTCGGCACTGAGGCTCAGGGATGGCTCCCTGCAGCAGGAGGAAGAGGGCTGCCTGCGGGAGCAGTGCCGGGGGCTGGATGCAGCTATGGTTCGGCTCACCAAGTTCGTGCGGCAGAACCAGATGTCACTGAGCCGTATCCTGCTGATGGAGCAAAAGGCCCGGTGTGTATCCTAGGCCACAGGGAGCTGTAGGACTGTGTGGGACACCGTCTCTCATCTGGGAACTGACCACAGAGACCCAGCTAATCTGTGAATGATCCTTCCTCCTCCCAACCCCAAAAGACCTAAGCAGAATGCTAGGTACCTCTGGACACATGAAAGCAGAGTAGTGGCCCCACTAGCAGGGTGTTCCTGTCCATCTGATCCTCTCAGTGGTACCAGTGACAACACCAGTATTCTCTGGTTTGTGGATTTAAGGTTCTAGAGCTAATACGTGGGTTCCCCTTCCTGGGCCCAGCACAAGAAAGTCTCTCAGCCCCACTGAGAAAGTCTCTGTGGCACCAATCCCAGGGTCTGCAAAGTGGACTTGGAAGAGAGTCAGGCTGGGGAGTTGGCCTCCTACATGCAGGAGAACCTTGAGGCTGTGCAGCTGGCAAGCAAGCTAGCCCGACAGGAGACTCAAGGAGCAATGGAACTGGTAAGGGGGTAAGGCAGGGCAGGAGTCAAGGACCCCTGGATAGGGGTGCAGAACCCAGCCAGGGTTTCTCTGACTCCTTTCCTATCCCGCCTGAAGCTCCAAGAAAAGAGCCAGGTCTTGGAAAGATCAGTGGCCAACCTGACCCAGCAATTGAAGGACCTGCGTGACCAATGCCTCGCCCTGAAATGGAGGCTAGACCTGCAGGAGCAGACCCTGGGCTTGAGGCTGACCGAGGTGAGCACTGACTCAGCCGGAGGGCCAGGCACTCTAGAACGATGCCCTGAGGTGGACACCTGGCCAGCCCTCCAGCCCTGGGCTGTGCCCACAGTGACTTTCTCCAGACCCAGGTGACTCCAGCCAGTCCTGGGCTTTCACCTCAGCGGCTCTTTAGGCCTGGATGGCCCTACTGTAGAGGCTCCTGCTCAAAATAGGGTGGCTCCTCTACCCTGTTCTGCTACACACTCTACTCTGCAGAGACCTCTGAGAGCCTACAGCCACTGCTCATGACCTTCAAATAACCCTGGAGGTGGAGGCAGGGGATGGTGAAACAGCCTCTGCCCAGCCATTGTTTCCCTTGGTTTTTGGCACAGCTTTATTGAGATGCAGTTTACACCCCACACAGCTCAACCCTGACAGGCCACCCTCAAGGTGTGGCTCAGTGGTTTCAGAGTGGTCATAAGCAGTGCGTCTATCCACTGCTACATTGTAGAACTTTGTCAGCAGACCTATCAGCAGTCTCCTCACCTGATCCCCAGCCCCTGTTGACCCCTAATCCACTTTTTGTGTCTCTGCTTTCTCTGTTCTGGAACACATCATATCAGTGTAGGAATGCAGTGGTTTCTAGTCTCTCTCACAGGGCACGATGTTCTTGTGGGAACCCTGTCTTGTTTCCTTGATCATGTATAACATTTCTTTATGTCACTAGACCACACATTTCTTTACTCATTTGTCTGTTGATAGGCTGTTTCTCTTTTTTGGCTGTTGTGATTATTGCTGTCGTGGTTGAGTGTCAGCTTTTGACCTAGGGACTGAATCCCTGGCCACCCCTGCAGCCTTCAGAGCATGAGTGTGAGCAGAACACCTTCTAGTGAGGCCTCTGACCCTATCCTCTGTGCTTCTCCCTCAGGGTGGCCAGCCCTCTCTCTGTTCCTAACATCTCTTGGTGGGTAGCAGCTGGAGGTTTGGCTATGCTCAGCCTGGTGGCCCTGACTGGGAGAATCCAGGGCTGCCTTGCCCCTGTCTGATTGTGTTTATCCCCCAAGATGCCTGGGCAGGCCATCCAGTGCTGTGTGTGGGTCTCTGCACGAGTGTGCTTGAAATCAGAGTTGGACATGGAGTACTACCTTCAGGGAGCACATCTCCCCACCCCCTGGCCTCCCTGTGGCTCAGCTCTAGTTAATCCCATTCATCTGTCCTTCCTCCTCCCCTGGGCTCCTACCTGACCGGATGTCTGAATCCCAGGCAAAGTCTGAGTGGGAAGGTGTAGAGAGGAAGTCCCTCGAGGATCTGGCCTGCTGGCAAAAGGAGGTTGCAGCCCGCCTGCAGGAGGTGCAAGAGAAGGTGGACCGACTCCCCCAACAGGTGGGTGAAGGCTGGAGGCAGTGGCTCTGTCTGGGTGGGTACAAACAGGCACAAAGGCAGACATCTCCCCCTCCCCTTTCTTTCCCTGGTCCTGCCTTTGCTGGGCCTGAACTGGCCCGGAGCTCTGCCAGCTGTCTGTCATCCACATTTCAGATAGAAGGTGTCTCAGATAAATGTACCTTTCTCAAGAGTGATGCAGACCTGAAGATCCTGGCAGAGGGCAAGGCCAGGTAAGGGTGTCAGCTGGCCTCCAGAGTGGCTGAGAGTAAATCAGGAGCTCCATTGACTATCCCTGGGCTGTGCTGGTCCCCGCTGTGCTCCCCATGTCCCTGTGTGCCATGGCGGCTCACCAGCCACCAGCCACCATGGCTCCTCTCCAAGCAGCCCCAGTCATCTTTCTGTGGTATGCCCTGCATGGTCCCTCAAGCTCCCTTTGTGCCACTCTCTGAGGACCCCATTATGGCCCAAGCCTCCTCCCTGCTGGCCTTACCCAGTACCATAGCCAGCCCTCTGTGCATGCCCACAGAGAATTCGAGGTCAGAGCTGTGCGTCAGGAGCTGGCCACTCTGCTGTCATCTGTGCAGCTGCTCAAGGAGGACAGCCCAGGGCGCAAGATTGCAGAGATCCAGGGCAAGCTGGCCACGGTACCCTTGAGCCCAGGAAACCGCTATGCCCACCACTTCCCTGTGCTCTGAGCTGCTCAGTGTTACTGGGTTGGGAACGCCTCGAGGCAGCTGGGAACTAGCAGGCAGCCCCGATCCGTGTCATAAATGGGATGTATTTAGTTTCAGAAGCAAATGATAAAGTTAGAAAACAGCATCCAGTCCAACAAGACCATCCAGAACCTGAAGTTTAATACAGAGACCAAGCTGGTGAGATGAAGCTCACAGCCCTGACCCTATCCCGCCCCTGCCTAGCTGAGTCCTGCAGCTCTACAGACTCCCAGGGGGTCCAGAGGAGCCCACAGGCTGACTATCTGCTGAGGCTGAGCCTTTCCATGAAGATAAGGAGATAAACCCCTGTTTGCCATCTTCTCTCCCCCACCCTGCCCTGTGGTCAACTCCCACATTCCAGCAGCTGTCCTACCTTCCCCTGGCGCCCCTGTGTCCATCCTGCAGCATTCGGAAGAGATAGCAGCCCTGAGGGAGAGCATGCTGCGCCTGTGGAGTGAGGAGGGCCCATGGCCGCTAACACTGGGCAGCAGGCGGGTGTTCATGTCCCTGGTGAGGCAGCAGTTTTTCATCAAGGATGTGGCCCCAGGCGAGCAGATTCCCATGAACTGTTGGGGTGTCTATCAGGCTGTGAGGTGGGCAGCAGGAGCGACAAGCCTCTTCCCAGACTCGTCCAGGAGAGGGGTTGGGAGTTTCCCTGAGGGCAGTGGCCAGCCATGGGGAGGTTTGCAGAAGCAGGCCTTGGCCCTGAGTGGTGTCTCTGGCAGGTGGTTTCAGTGGAAGGCCATCCTCTTGAATCGAGTGGCTCAGCAGAAGCCAGAAGCAATGTCAGAGACCTCCCACGGGGATCGTGTATGCCTTTCCCAGAAATAAACATGATAGCTTTACACCTGTGGGAGCCATAGTTCTCTGATCCCTGCTGGTGATATCCTCTCCAGGAACCTGTGGAGCTGACCAGGATGGAGCATAGGAGGAGAAAAATCGAAAGGCCCAGTCCCTCATATTCCATGTTCCTTCCTATCCTGCATAACCCAGCACCTGGCCCCATCACTTTCCATGGTGGCCTGGGTGCCCCATTGTCCCAGGAAGAAGGGGCTCCATCTGAGCTGTCATAGAAGACCCAGGCTTGCCCCTGCAGGATCCACCTAAGCCACCAGCAGGATATGGTGAGGAAGGACACCTAGAAGCTGCATGCCCCTTGGTTTGTTCTCTACCCCAGTTGATGCGGTGCCAGAAGAAGGAGCTTCTTGGTACTAATCTGGGGGGTGAACAGCCATGTTTGCTCACATAATCAGGCAGTGGCCCCTCTTCTTGCCTCTTTAAGAAAATCTGGTTTATTCCATAGTCTGTGGCCCTGCTACCTGCTCAGGGACCATGAGCTCAGGCCCCATAGTGCATGGGGCAATGTCAGGGGTTGGCCTGGTGTGAACCTTTTCCCAATAGCCCCTTGGCATTGACATGAGTCTTGGGGTGGATTGGCCTGCCAATGTATAATCCTCTTTGAAAGGGGGCACAAGCATGTAGGTCCATGGCCTCAGAGAGCTACAGTGGGCACAAGTTAGGACCCTATACAATGGGGGAATCTGGGGCCTTGGGCTGAGATATGGGTCTGGATACCTCACCAATTTTGCCTCCTTGCTGGGCCCTGGTAGTTACAACTTCTGACCTCAGCAAAAACCCAGACCCAGCCGGGCGTGGTGGCGTACACCTGTAATCCCAGCACTCGGGAGGCAGAGGCAGGAGGATTGCTGAGTTCGAGGCTTGCCTGGGCTCCATAGTGAGCTCAGGGCCAGCCTGAACTACAAAGCGAGACCCTGTCTCAAAAAAAACAAAACAAAAAAAAACCCAGACCCTGCCCTTGGACCTAGAGAGGCCTTGTCTGAGCTGGGGACCCGTCTATGAGGCGGGCTGGAGAGAGGGAGTCTTAAGGAACAGGAAGGAGAGTCTTGGCAACCCTTGATACTCCCAGTACTCTCCTGGCTTTCGCCCACTTGCTAGGCTTCAGCCAGCTGTGCCCCCTCCAGGGCCTGGGTGTCTCCATCTTGTGGATCAGGGCCAACCTCAACTGACCAGCTGGCTAGCAGGTCGCTGAAGTCTGGTGTACCTGGGTGGAGCAGGCCCAGGGCACTGGGTGCTGGCTCCTTCCAGAAGGATGGGGGAAGCTTTCTCTGGGTCATAGGTGTGATGTGGCCATATTTCTGCTCTAGTCTCAGCCTGAGACCAGCAGATAAGCTAGGCCCTGAGAACTGCCGTAGCCCATAGTCAAAGAGCTCAGCCAGGGGTCCCAGTGGTGGCGCCCTATCCTCAGGGCTGTGTGCTGGCCCATCTGGCCCCCAAGATGAGCAGATCCCAGACTCGGCTGTCTCCTTGTCTTCTGAGGGCCCTCCCTGAGCCAAGCATACAAGGTCAGCATAGTATAGCTCCTGGGAAGAGCAGCTGGCTGGGTGGGTATCAGCATAGATATCACAGGAGTCTGGGTCCTGCCCCTTGTCCTTAGGGCCAAAGTATCGCTGGATGTCACCACTTATGAGTTGTGAAAAGCGGAGCAGCTGCAGGGGGGTCTCAGGGCTGTCAGGGTCCTCAGGGGGCACTTCTGGACCCTGGGGAGCCAGGCTGCAACTGCTGGGCCCTTCAGCCTCCAGTTCCTGTTCCAGTTCTTCTTCCTCCTCCTCCTCAGAAGTTTCTGGAGGCTCTGGTTCAGAGGACAGGAAGGGCTGATGAGACTGCAGGGGCAGCCGGAAGTCACAGAGTGGCTGGATCATGCCAGCAGCCATCTCCTTGCCGTCCCCGAACTCCTGGGGACTCTGGGGTAACAAATACCAGCTGAGAAGGGGAAAGGAGCAAGTTAGCAGTTAGGGATGGGCAGAACTGCGACAGACTCAAGGTTTCTTCAACTCTCCTGAGGATGCTTCTGAGCTCCTCAGGAGGACAGGCGGGCAGATGCTGAAGGTGGGCATGTGGCCAAGAGAGAGAGAGAGAGAGAGAGAGAGAGAGTGAGAAACCTGCAAGGCACAGGTGTGAGTTTTGGGAGGGTGTCTGGTCTCTTGCAGGAGCAGCCGTATCTTGTAGGGCGAGAAGAGATTGGGTCCCTGGAATTGTTAAAATTGTGGTCACTCAGTCCAGACATAGTAGCGGTGGGAGAGAAACAGCAGAGGCCAGCTCTCCCCAGGCTGGGCTCCTCCTAGCCTGGGGTGGCTGTGATATCAAAAGCAGCAGCCTCACAGACCACCTCGATCTCACCCAGAGCCCTTGTGGCCACTTTTGGGAGAGTTGGAAGCTATGACACTTTACTGATTCAGCCAATCCCATTCAGCCCCAGGTATCACCCTAGGTTTTCATTTAACACAGTATGAGGAGAAAGCATCAAGGCACCTTCATGGGAGAAAAAGTGGACCCAAGGAAAGTAGGTGGGGGACTGAGAGGTGACTGAGGGGACAGATGTGGCTCTCCTACCATCTAGCTAATACAAGTTCTAGATCTGGGTGCTTCACCCCCAAGGACAGATGCCACCAGGTCCCACCACAACACAGAGGCAGGTGGATGCCCCTCAGTGGGAGAGAATAAAGGTGCTAAACTTATGAGGGGACCTTGGGAATGAGTGGCTGAGACACTGAGACAGGTGCTTCCCAGGGGCCCGAGATTCAGGCACCTGCCCCTCCTGTTTCCTGAGGTTGCTAGGTGGTGATGAGAGGAACCATTTAGCGCCCCACCCCCGGGCTGACCACTCTGATCTGATCTCTTGCTGAGCTGGGAGCCCTGCTGTAGGGAGAATCCTATGGGGACACAGGAGGAGGGGGTCCTGGGAGGCCTGGGCAAAGACCTAGCGATCCCCAGCTCCCAGGTGTGTGGTGCCCAAGCAGCCTCCCAGCCCACCCCAGGCCCTGCTCCTACCTGGCCACGGTGTAGCTCTTCATTCAGCGGGCTGACTTCCAGGCTCAAGCATTTATATCTGGGCTCTGCAGCCACCCCAGGCTGGCAAATATTTGGCGACGGCATTGTCATCACAGACTAGGCAAACACAGCCCGTTTGCTTTAGCACCCAGCAACCAGGACCCTGCCGGGGGGGAGCACTGCAGACCAGCCTCACCTGCACACAGCCTGCTGGGGGACCATGGAGTGTTTGCCTCAGGCCCAGCTGGCCCACACCCTGAAACCGAAGACCCTTATCTCTGCTGCAATTGGGGCCGGGTCCAAGCCTTGTCAAATAGGCGGAAAATTAAATTTCATGCTATTTTGAGTTCTGGAGTAGGCCTCTCTAGAGGACATCCTGCTTCTGTGTGTTCTATGTACACAGGCTTCCGCCACCAACCATACCCTGGAGAAAGAGATAGAAGCCACGGGGTCACTATCAGGGGCATGAGGATGGACTGATCCAGCAGGCCCCAGGAGCCCCTTCCCAGCCCTCTCCAGCCACAGGAGGCCCTTCCTGGAATCCATGGCCAATCCCAACCAGCCATATAGGACTGTGATGGAGACCCTGCCTGACATGGGTGCAGAAGAGTTTTCAGTCCACTCAATTGAACCTACTGCTGCTCTGGGCTTCCTAGGGGCTGGGTGGAGGTGGCTCCTCCCGTCTAATCCCAAGGCTTCCTCTGGCTTCTGCCACCCAGGGTGAAGCTGAGGGACTCCAGCTCTTTCTGACTCCCTCAAATCCTTTGAGGCCTCTCTGGTTTTCTCTGATGTGACTATTAGCTTCTTAGGGCCACTGTAACTGATGACCACAAAGTGACCTAAGACAGTTCTGGAGGCCAGACCCCAAATCAAGGTGTCACCAAGGATGGTCCCTTCAAAATGTTCTGGGGGAAACCTGCCTGGGCCTCTCTGCTCTTGGAGTTCCTGGCAAGCCTCAGTGTTCCTGACTGTGGCCGTTTTGCTCCAATTTCTGTCCTCATCTTTTTTTTTTTTAAATGGTACTGGGAATCAAACTCTGGTCTTTGTGCTTCCCAGGTA
Source organism: Thryonomys swinderianus (assembly GCA_004025085.1). Taxonomy (NCBI): domain Eukaryota; kingdom Metazoa; phylum Chordata; class Mammalia; order Rodentia; family Thryonomyidae; genus Thryonomys; species Thryonomys swinderianus. The sequence goes on from PVIC010005775.1 coordinate 41,443, forward strand.
GGTGCAGTGCCACTTGAGCTAAATCCCCAGCCATCTGTCCTCATCTTTACATGGCCCATTCATGTGTGTCTTGTCTCCTTTTCTAAATATGCCCATCACTGAGTTTAGGACCCTGGCTGTTCGCTGAAGTCATTTCCTCACACCTGGAAGGCAGGGGTTTTCAGGGACCCTGCAACCACTTAGTCCTTGGGAGCTAGTCAGGACTCTGGCCCCAAGGATGAGAACCTCCAACTGCCAAGTCTGGTAAGTTGCCCAATCTTAGTAGGAGGTTGCGTGCTTGGTGCTGGACCCTAGGGAGGAGTGGCCAGGGCAGGTCAACTTCAGGTCTCTAGGACAGGCTGCAGGGCAGGGAGAGGGTAACAGCATTATCATGGTCTATCAGTTAGGCCTGGTTACTATCTCTTCCCAGGCTGCACCCCAGGTGAGGCTATGTCCCAGGTGAGCCTGTGCCCTATGTGAGCCATTGTTGTGGAATGAGGTGCATCTGGCCAGCCTCAGTTCTGACTATCCTGTCTACTCGGGGACCTCTTTCCCCACAGGCTGAACTTAGGCTTGACCAAGGCCAAGGCTCTAGCATCTAAAGACACTTGTGGAGCACTCTCTATGGTTTGACTTCAGTGATCCCTCCCTGGTACAGAACAGCCCAGTTGTTAGATCAGACCTACAGGGACCCAGAGTTGGTATTCTTTTTTTCTTTTTCTTTTTTTTTTTTTTCTTTTTGAGGCAGGGTCTCGCTTTGTAGTTCAGGCTGGCCCTGAGCTCACTATGGTGCCCAGGCAAGCCGCCGTGAACTCAGCAATCCTCCTGTCTCTGCCTCCCAAGTGCTGGGATTACAGGCGTGAGCCACCACGTCTGGCATTGTGGTATGAGGTGTTGATTGTTGGTGGGTGTGTCTCCACACCCAGCATTGTATGTGGTTAACCGGGATCGAACTCAGGACCTTGCACTTGCGAGGCAGGCGCCGGAACCACTGAGCTAACCCTCTGGCCCCAGAGTTGGTGTTCTTGGCAACTGCGTAGGCTGCTGGAGCAGTACATCACCTCTCTGGCCATGTGTGCTATGCCAGCTCAGGGGGCTTCAAGCTTGGACCCCTGGCTGTTCCCACCTTGATCTGCCCAGGAACCTAGAGCTGGGCCTGAAAGGGGTGGGGGCATAACCTCTTGGCCAAAGCCCTCTGCTGCTGGACATGGGAAGGAAGTCCAGCCCAGGGAAGGGGCTAGAAAAAAAGTCCAGGACGATTGTGGCCATGGGCCTGGGTCTGCATACTGCCTGCCTCCCTCTACTGGACTGTGGTGCTTTGGGAATCACGTGAAATGTGGACCATGCCAAAGGGTCCCCATCTGACCAGGATAAGAGACAAGAAAGACAGGACATTCTGTGGGCACCCATAGCCACCAGGTTGTTCCATCCAGCCCTGGTTTGTACGACTCTGTACTGGCACTGGGGGGGTGTGGAAATGAAACAGCCCTGCCTTCAAGGAGATCCTGCTTGTGCCCAGAGGAGGGACTTTGGGGACTAAGTGTGGGGACCAGTTGCAAGAAGGGAGTGTGTTTCTACAGAGGGGAAGATTGTGAAAGGACCTAAGAGGATTCCATGGAATTGGGAACTCTAGGATTTCCAGGTGGCCCGAGTTTTTCGAAGTCAAGTAGGAGGTTAGAGTCAGAGAAAGACTGGAAGATGACTACTGTTTGAATGTAGAAGGAGTTTCCAGTAGCTAGAAAACACAAGGAAGCAGATATCTCCACTCCAGTGGAGTGTGACCTACTGACAGCTCAACTTCAGGTCACTGAAGCCTGCTTGGGACCCCCTGATTTCCACAGCACTAAGTATCATTTAGGCCACTCAGATGTGGTCATTAGTTTCCGCACAGGAATACCACAGCAGGAGACATAGTCAGACGGGGACTGAGTAGCTGGCTGTGGAGTTAGGACTGTTTCCCCAGCTATGGGGAGCACTCGAGCACACATCCTAGGTGAGGCCTTGAACATCTGAGCCTCTCTTGTCTGTCACAAAGAGGTGGAAGGACAAAAGGTGAGGCGACTGATGCTACTCCTGTGGGGTGAGGGCAGAAGGCAGTCATTTCCTTGGGGCTGCTTCATTCCTGAGGGCCTGATCTTTATATCCCACCCCTGTCTCCTGACTCAGGCATCTGGACAGTGGGGCTGGCAGCATGACAGGATGTAGGGAGCTGCAATGACCAAGGACAGAGATGCTCACTTGTACCAGCTGAAAGAGGACATCTACTGACCAGCATACTCTTGTCCTTGTCCTGGAAGAATCCTGATGATTTCCCCTGCCTAACAAGAGATCTTCACAGAGAAAATCACAGCCTGGGATGGAACTTCTAGTGTGGAAAGAAAACAGACCGGACCAGATGCATATCCCAGAAGATGAGGTTGGGCAGGGCCTGTAGTGCTGGGATTGGGAATATGAGAGTAGTGGAAACCTGAGCTAGAAGCCTGGGGAGGCTATTCCTGCACCAGTCCAAGCCATGGGGGGGGGGGAGTGCCGGTGGGGGTTCACTGAGGAGTGATGATTGGGAGCAGGCCTAAAATCATTTTAAGGAACAGACCTGAGGAGCTGCTGGGGAGGCCAGTGAATCATCACTTTCTTTTCCCGTGTGAGTTTCCCGCCCTGTTCGAGATTGCCTAGGAGTCTGGCAGACAGAGTTGTGGCTTTTGTTTCTGGTAAGGCCAGGCTAGAAGACAGTGGCCTGAGGGGTTTTCATCACTTTCCTAGAATTATTGCCTGCTCATGTCTATTGGTGTTGGGTGGATATCATGTCACCCCACCCCCACCGTCTGCACTACCATCTGGACCTTTTAGGGGACTGGAGCCCAGGCATATGCCCCACTGTCTGTAGGTAGTGCTGAGCCCAGCAGAACTGTCTGTCCTCTGCCCCCACCAGTCAGCATCCCATCTTCAGGCCTCAGGCCCTGAGAGAAGGCTCTGGCCTTCCAGAGGCATAGCCCAACCTTTCCCCAGAAACACCATATTGATCTTCCCAGGAAAATCAATAGCTGCAATATGTCAGCTCTCAAGTGGCGCTACAATAAATTACCCTACCATTAAGCACACAGGGTTGCAGCCTCCAACTCCCATTAGTGGGACATTGGCCTCCCGTGAAATTTCCCTGTGTGCTTTGAGATAATGAAGGCTGAGGTGCCTGCATATCCCAGGGTCGGGCAGGGAGGTGTCAGGCTGGCTCAGCACACAGTTTCTCAGGAAGGCACCTGAGAACAGATACAGAAGTGTGGCACCTCAGTGGGAAGATGTCAGGAACTTGGCAGGGTTCTGTGCTGAGGAGCCCAATGAAACAGGACGTTATCTAGACTGGCTGCTGTTAGGGCCAGCCAGTGACATGGTGGAGCAGTCATGTCCCTGTCCTGGGGCTGCAAAAACCAAGCACCACAAACTGAGGTACTTAAAATGGACATATTGCCTCCTGGTTCTCTGGGCCAGAAGTCCAAAATTGAGGTGGTAGCTTAGGTGGCCACAGACCTTCCTAACCTTTCCTCAGCTTAAGTCACCATATTCCTTGCCTGGCAAAGGTGTAACTTCAGCCTCTCTCGTCAGGTGACTCCCTTCTATGTGTCCTTAATTCTCCTGGGATTAAATTTATGGCCAACCCCAGTCCAGGTGACCTCAGCTTAACTAAGGATACCTGAAAAGACCCTGTTTCCAAATAAGATCATGTTCTGTTTGGGGGTGGAGGTTATCGCTCAACAGAATACAGCATCTTCCAGGCCTCACTTGATTTCCCACTTTAAAGCTGAGGAAGCTGAAGCTTGAAGGGTCAGATCACATTCTGAGGTGTCTATTTCTGTCCTTGATTCAGAACATTAATGCAGACTGAGATGACCACACTGATCTGCCCCAGGGTGAAGCTCTAGGTCCTGTCCCACCTCCTCCCTCTGGACTCACATGGTTTTCCTAGTCAGCTTCTTCTCAGCTGTCCTAAAGTACCCAGCCAGGCAGAGCTGTCCCAGCCTCAACCAAAGCCATAACTTAGTCACAGAGCCCCAACAACCTCTAGAAAGCCCCTCTGGGATGTACCCCACTCACACTTGAACTCCCTCATCCCAGGCACAGTGGGTACCCCATGTCCCTTCAGGGGAGGTTTGTGTGCCAGTGATGTATTCTAAAGTGGGACAGGTGGGGTGGGGCCCAGGGAGAAGGGCCTGGGCAAACAGCTGCCTTTGTTAATATAGCAGCTGTCAATGTCCTCCAGGGCTGGGCTTCCAGACCCTGAGGTGTCTTGAGCTGCAAACACCTCCAGCTCATGCTGTTCTGCCTAGTGCCCTGAAAGTACCTGTGACTGAGGACCATGATGAATCTAGGGCTTTCCCCACCAGAAAGTGGGCCCAGGACAGCAGGCTTCAGGTCACAGGTGGGTGGTGATTTTTTGTTCTGTTGTTTTTTGGCACTAAGGATTAAATCTACTTGGTCTCAAGCAAAAAAGGAAAAAATGAATTATAACTGTGACCATAATGAAAGACATGATTAGTGACTCTAGAACAGATATAGAATAAAAAAATAGAGGAGCTTATAAAAATGGTGGAAGCCATGAATAACCAACATAGGAAAGAAGTACAATCCATGAAACAGATACAAACATATATCCAATAAATTTAAGAAGTATATGAAGCAGAATGAGCCAACCTGATAATAGACTATAAAATCTAAAAGACAAGATTATAGTCAGTGGTCACAAAAGTAAGCTTTCTTAAAATAGCAAGGGACCATGAAAAATTTATGCAGAAGATGCTAAATGCTGCAAAGAATGACACAAGATTGATCAGAGTGAATGAAAAAGCAAGAAATAGTGCAAATGATATAAAGAACCTAATCAGAGGAGTAAACTTCTTGAGCTTGGAAAAAAATTGACATACAGAAAACAGGTATATAGAACTCCAATTACCTTGATTTTCAAAAAATCAACATCGAGGTATATAATAGTCAAGACTCCAGAAATTCAACAGATGGACAAAATATTAAAAGCTTGTTAGAGAAAAATAAATTACCCATAAAGGAAAGCCCATCAGAATCACAGCAGACTCTCAACACAAATTCTCAAGTCAAGGACAGCTTAAAGGATTTTAAGCCCTAAAAGAAAACAACCTCCAGCCCAGATTTGCACCCTACAAAACTATCATTCAAAATTGATGGAGAAATAAGATACTTCCCATCGATTCTTGGCCTTTTGGCTAAGATCAAGTGTAGAAATAAGATGCTTCCCTGACAACAAGCACCTAAATAAATGACCATGAAACCAACACTCTAAAATGTTTTGAAAGACATTCTAGACACTCTAGATAACAAGGACTACATTTCCATGACCAACAGAAGGATCTACCAGGCAGAGCAAGTAATTAGAGGAGGGGAAAAAAGGGAAGCAACAACCAAAAACATGACAAGGATAAGTTGATACATATCAGTTATAGCCATCACCATAAATGTTCTTAATTCACCAATTGAGGCAGACTGGCAAAATGGATAAAAAGTAAGATCCAACAATATGCTCCATACAGGAAACATTTAAATCAAAAAGAAATTAAAGGACTGAAAGGCAAAGGATGGAAGACAATACTCCATACAGTAGTAATCAGGAAAAAAAAAAAAAGCAAGGGTAGCTATTCTATTTGCAGACAAAGTAGATTTCAAGCCAAGACTAATTAAGAAACAAAGAAAGGGCTGGGGATGTAGCACAGTGGGGCCAGGTATTTGATCCCTAATACCATGCAGGGGTGGGGAGGTGGGGAGGTCACTTTATCCTTATAAAAGGAACAGTCCAAGAGGAAAAGATAACAATCATAAATATATATGCACCAAACTCCACAAATATTAACAAACATGAAAAATCAAATAAGCACTAATACACTTGTAATGGTGGACCTCGATACCACACTTTCACATCAACTAGACAAAAAAAATAATAAACCCAATAAATAAATATCAGAATTAGGCATGGTGGCACATGCCTGTAATCCCAGCCCTTGGGAGGCTGAGGCAAGAAGATTGCCATGAGTTCAAAGTGAGCCTGGGCTACACAGTGAGTTCAAGGCCAGCATGAACTACATAGTGAGACCCTGTCTAAAAAAAAAAGAAAAAAAAGAACCATACTTTTGAACAAATGAACTTAGCAGATATCTATAGTGTTCCACCCTACAACATCAAAATCCACATTCTTATCTGCACATGGGATGTGCCCAAAACAGACCACATACTACCTCATAGAACATGCTTAAGTAAATCTCATGCATATTATCAACCATAGTGCAATGAAATTGGAAATCAATCACAAAAGTAAACAGAAGAACTTGATAAACACTTGAAAATTAAAGAAAACCTTCCTGAACAACAAATGGATCACAAATGAAATTAAAGAAGAAATTATATAGTTTCTACAATTAATAATGTTAATACAACATGGCAGAACTTATGGGATGCAATGAAAGCAGTCCTATGAGGGAAATTTATGTGGTGAATTCCCATATCATAAAAATAGAACAAGCTCAAATAATCTAACATTCAACCTCAACTCCTAGAAAGACAAGAGGAAATCAATCCCAAAATTTATAAAAGGAGCAAATTATAAGGATTACAGCAGTAATTAATACAATGGAGACTAAGAAGAATCAATGAATTGAAGAGTTGGTTTTCTGAAAGAATAAATAAAATTGACAAGGAAAGAAACAGGTATGAAAGATGATACCTCCAATCTTGAGTAAGGAAGCAAGCCCTTCAATATTACTGGAAAGTAACTCAAATATATTTCCACAAAAATGCATATGATCGGTCAGAGATATAGCTGAGTGGCGCTGCACCTGCCTGGCAAGCACAAGGTCCTGAATTTCATCCCTGGTACAGCCACAAAAAAAAGCATGTGATTTTCTATAAATTAATTTGATTAATAAGTAAGTAAATAAAATTGATGAGCCTTAGCTAACCTTAACAAAAAGGAAAAGACTTAAATTCATGCAATTAGGAATGAAAGGCTGTAACCACCACATCCTGCTGAAATCTAGAAGACCATCAATACCTACTTCAAGAACCTGTATTCTAAAATTTATTTATTTATTTTTTTGGAGACAGGGTCTCGCTTTGTAGTTCAGGCTAGCCCTGAGCTCACTATGGTGCCCAGGCAAGCCGCCATGATCTCAGAAATCCTCCTGTCCCTGATATTAAGGATTTTTGTGTCTATGTTTATTAGGTATATTGGCCTATGGTTCTTTCTTGTTGTTGTCATTGGATCCTTCTCTGGTTTTGATATCAGGATAATGCTTGTTACCAGGAATAAATTTGAGAGTATTCTTCCCTTTCAGTTTCATTAAAGAGTTTGAGCTGTAGCAGCTTCTCTAAATTACTTGTAGAATTCAGCAGTGAACCCATCAGAGCCTGGGCTTTTCTTTGTTGGTGTTGTTAATTCCATCTTCAATTCCATTGACTGATGTTGGCTTATTTGGAATTTTTATATCTTCTTGATTTAGCTTTGGTAATATGTATCTAGGAATCTGTCATTACATCTGTGTTTGCCATTTTATTAGAATACAGGTTCTTGCCGGGCGTGGTGCCTCACACCTGTAATCCCAGCACTCGGGAGGCAGAGACAGGAGGATTGCTGAGTTTGAGGCTTGCCTGGGCTGCATAGTGAGCTCAGAGCCAGCCTGAACTACAAAGCGAGACCCTGTCTCAAAACAAAACAAATAAATAAATAAATAAAATAATAAATAAATGTAATACATCAAACAAATAAATAAATAAATGTAATACATCCTATTAACAGAACCAAGGACAAAAACCATATGATCATCCCAATAGATGCAAAAAAATAAAGCATCTGATAAAATCCAACACCCATTCATGATAAAATAAAAATACCCCCCAGAAAATTGGAATAGGTGGGCTTTATTTCAATCTAATAAAAGCCATCTATGACAAACAACAGCCAACATCATATTAAATGGACAAAAACTGACAGCTTTCACTCTAAAATCAGAGGCAAGACAAGTATGTGGACTGTCAGACTCTTATTCAATATAGTCCTGGAAAATTAGCCAAAGCAATTACACAAGAAAAGAAAATCAAGGCTGGAGATTTAGTTCAGTAGTTCTGGCACCCAAACCCTGTCCAAAAAAAAAAAAAAAACTGAGAAAGAAGTTGTTAAATTATAATTATTTGCAGATGACATGATACTCTACATAGAAGATCTCATAAATTCCAAAAGACTTCTAGTTTTAATAACCAAATTCAGTAGCATAGCTGGGTACAAAGTCAACACTCAAAAATCAATAGCATTTATGTACACAAACTCACTGGGAAGGGGAAAAAATAATCAAGAAGTGTCATGTATAGGTACAAATTCTCAATGTTGAATGTGATCATAATGTATGTATAAACTGTACTAATAAAGTCAATTATTAAAAAGAAAAAAAACATGCCTGTAAGCCCAGCACTTGGAAGGCAGAGGCAGGAGGATTGCTGAGTTCGAGGCTTGCCTGGCTATATAATGAGCTCAGGGCCAGCCTGAACCCTGTCTGAAAATAATAATAATAATAATAATAAACAACTCACTGAAAGAGAAATTAGGAAATAACACTTTCACAATAACATCCAAAAAAGTGAAGTACCTAGGATTCAATCTAATAAAGAACATGAAAGACTACATTGAATACCACAGTACCCTGAAAAAGGACAAGATTGAAAGATAGCCCTTATTCCTAGGTACGAAGAACCAATAAACATGTATGAAAATGACCATACTTCCAAAATTATTATACAGATTCAACGCAATCCCAATCAAAATACCAATAGCATAGCTTACAGAATTAGAGAAAACAATGTTAAAATTTATTTGGAATCAGATAAACTTAAATAGTTAAAGCAGTTCTAGGCAACAAAGGCAAGGCATCACAGTCCCTGACTTGAAATTATACTACAAAGCTACTGTGATAAAGACAACATAGTACTGCTAAGAAACAAATAAAACCCCAAAAGCCAAAACCAGACCCAAGGATCAACGGAATAGATTAGATGATCCAGAAACAACTCCAAATATACTTAACCTTATCTTTGATAAGGAAACCAAAGATATTCACTGGAAGAAAGATATCCTCTTTAACAAATGGTGCTGGGAAAACTGGCTTTCCACATACTGAAGGTTAAAATTAGACCCATATTTTTCTCCATGCACTAAACTATAATTGAAATGGATCAAAGAACTAAATATTAAAAGAAATACCAAATCTGCTGAAGGGCAGGTAGAACGCTTCAAGACCCTGGTGTAGGCAAACATTTTATGAAGAAAACCCTAACCACACAGGAAATATTATAAAGAATTTACAACTAGGATCTCATCTTTTTTTTTTTTCCTTTTTGGAGACAGGGTCTCGCTTTGTAGTTCAGGCTGGCCCTGAGCTCACTGTGGTGCCCAGGCAAGCCGCCGCGAACTCAGCATAGGATCTCATCTTTTTAAGAGATAAGAAAAAGAAGATACAGTAAAAGAAATCTGAAACAGAATGAATAGACAAACTATAGTGTGAGAAAAAATTTTTACCAGCTGTTCCTCAAAGGAATATGTACAACATACACAGAACTAAAAAATAATCAGATTCCCCAAATTTAAAGGCCCAATCAATACAAAAATGGACATGTTGGGCCGGAGATTTAGCTCAGCGGTTCCAGCGCCTGCCTCGCAAGTGCAGCGTCCTGAGTTCAATCCCAGTAACCACATCCAATGCTGGGCATGGTGATTCACACCCACCAGCAATCAATACCAGATACCACAGTGCCAGGCATGGTGGCTCACGCCTGTCATCCCAGCACTCGGGAGGCAGAGGCAGGAGGATTGCTGAGTTCGCGGCGGCTTGCCTGGGCACCATAGTGACCTCAGGGCCAGCCTGAACTACAAAGCGAGACCCTGTCTCCAAAAAGCAAAAAAAAAAAAAAAAAAAAAAACTGAAATTTGTGATCTGGGGATGTACTTCAGTGGCGCCACTCATGCCTGCAAAGCAAAGGATCCTGAGTTCAATCCTTGGTACTAGAAACAAACAAAAAACCCCTGAGATTTGTGCCAAAAAATGCATTTTATTTTCTAAATCAATTTAAAATTTCCACAAGTTCCTATGTCCCAGCATGTGGAGAAATTCAACTTTATTGGTGCTGCAGAGGGCTCCCTGGCTTCCCTGCAGGCCATCAGATAGGTATGAGTTGGTGGAGGTGAGCTGTATACGCTCTGGGGACCTGCTGTTGCACTGTGAGGGGCCGTGTGTCCCATTTTGTGGCTTGGTTACAGTCCCCCGAGCTCCGACTGTTCTGGCACACCACAGACTGCCCCACAGAGGTTCTGTGTGAGTGAGGCATGTTTCCTGCTGTGAGCAGAAATATATACATTACCACCAGTTATCCCCAAAGGGGCACCTTGTAGTCTAGACTTTTCTCTTCCCATCCTCTGGGTTTCCTAGGTGCCATTCCCTAATTTTTAGAACAGGACAAAGAAAAGTACTGGATTTCATTTGAGGACACAGGAGTCCAAGTTTTCTGGGTTCTACATTTGACAGCCCCACACGACAGAGAAGAGGTGAGGAATGATATTCAGGTGTGGCAAACTGGCTGGGAGAGTAGGTGTTACCTGTCAATCACTGAGATTCAGGATTTAAGCAGAAAAATAGTTCCAAAACCTGCACCTGGGACGAGAAAGTGCTATTTTAAATCATGCTCTCCAGAAACCTAGCAGGTTTCTGACAAGATGGCCCAAATCTGAGGGCAGCCCTGTAGAATGGAGAATACAAAAGAAGTAGGTTTTAAATTCTGGGCCACTGTTCTCTCAATTCCCCAGTGGCTTACTCTCATCCTACAGAATGTACTTCTTTTCCTATCTTGAATACATTTAATTAATGTAAAGCCTTACAACAGTACTTTATGCAGTTGTCTTGACCAGCCAATTCTTATTTAGGATGACAAGAACCTAGAAAGCATCTCTAAGAGTCCACAGCAGCCCAGAACCCTAGTAATAGAGGCATTTTTATTTTTCACAATTGGTCTAAAGCACTGTCTGTGGTAAGCCCAGGAAAGCCTGGTTTGTGTGTGACGTGATGAACTGTGGTTTTTTTTTTTTCTTTTCTTTTTGAGACAGGGTCTCGCTTTGTAGTTCAGGCTGGCCCTGAGCTCACTATGGTGCCCAGGCAAGCCACCGCGAACCCAGCAATCCTCCTGTCTCTGCCTCCTGAATGCTGGGATGACAGGCGTGAGCCACCACATCTGGCATTGTGGTATGCGGTGTTGATTGTTGGTGGGCTTGTCTCCACACCCAGCATTATATGTGGTTACCGGGGATCGAACTCAGGACCTTGCGCTTGCGAGGCAGGCGCCAGAACCACTGAGCTAACCCTCCGGCCCCCTGAACTGTGGTTTTTAAAGTAGCATAGGTACAATAAGTGCAATGTGAGATGGCATTCAGAGGACCAGGTTGTAAAATAATTTACCAACAGACAATGAATGTAGAAAAGAGAAAATTTTGTTTAGATCGAGCCAGGGAGATGGGTGGAGTTTTAGTTTTTCAAGAGATGAATTGTATAAGAAGGGTGAGAGATTGGGGTTTGTTTGTTTTTGGTACCAGGGATGGAACTCAGGACCTTGCGCTTGCCAGGCAGGTGTGGTGCCGCTGAGCTCCTGGCCCAGAAATGTTTTTTTTTTGGTTTTGTTTTGTTTTGTTTTTGAGACAGGGTCTCGCTTTGTAGTTCAGGCTGGCCCTCAGCTCACTATGTAGCCTAGGCAAGCCTCCAACTCGGCAATCCTCCTGCCTCTGCCTCCCAAATGCTGGGATTACAGGCGTGAGCCACCACGCCTGGCACTGTGCTATGTGGTATTGATTGCTGGTGGGCGTGAGTCACCACACCCAGCACTGTATGTGGTTACCAGAGATTGAACTCAGGACCTTGTGCTTGCAAGGCAGGCGCTGGAACCACTGAGCTAAATCTCCGCCTCTACAGTTGTACTTTTGACAAGGCTTTAGCTTTAGATAAAATTATGAGGTGTATACTTATCTTTTTTGTTTAGACAAGTTCTCACTATGTAGTTCAGGCTGGCCTACAAGTCAGCGATCCTCAGATCTTAATCCTGTTTCAGCTTCCTGAATGCTGGATTACAAATCTCTGCCTCCATGCCCAGGTATGTCTTTTTTTTTTTTCCAGTACTGGGGATCGAACTCAGGACCTTGCTTGGCAGGCACCATTGAGCTATATCCCCCCCTTAAAAATACCATATATATATATATACATATATATATATATATATATATATATATATATATATACATATATATAGCTCTGGCCCTGAGCTCACTATGTAGCCCAGGCAAGCCTCGAACTCAGCAATCTTCTTGCCTCTGCCTCCTGAGTGCTGGGATTACAGGTGTGAGCCACTGCACCCAGCATGGTGGTATGTAGTACTGATTGTTGGTGGACTGAGTCACCATGCCAGGTATTGTTGTATGTGGTTATCAGGGATCAAACCAGGGACCTTGAGTTTGCTAGACAGGCGCTGGAACCACTGAGCTGAATCTCCAGCCCTCCCAAAATACCTATATTTTAAAGAAGATTGATTGGGACTCTGGGAGGAATGAATAGGCCCTATATCAAAAGGTCTGTTGTTGTTTCATAGTTGCCTATTAACAACGTAATTAGTTTTAAACTGGAATTCCTTTTATTGAGGGTTTTAACTGGAGTTCTGCCATTAAAGGTTTTAATCCATTTCACTGTCAGTTGGCCACTATAATAAGATCATATTGAATACACCTAATTCAAAAATGAATGTCTCCAAGGAATAAATATGATACAGAAAGAAAATAAAAGAGCATGTATAAAGGGGGGAGGGGGGAGTGGGTGGGGATATGGGTAAAAATGAGAATTAGCTTGTGGCATATACTGGTACAAATTTCCCAATGTTATATGTGATTTTGAGATGTATATAAATTGTACCAATAAAGAATTCAATTTAAAAAAATGAAATGTCTACAAATCACAGCTTTCGTTCAGAACAGCCACCTCCCGGAAGCTTTCACATATTTGAACGCCCCAGGCGGTCTGTGGTCAGTGCCTACCTATCCGCCCGAAGGCCATATGGTTCTGAAGACCTGGGACAGGTGGACAGGTGGACAGGTTGAAGGGAAGTCCTTTCAGAGTGAGGCTGCGTTGGCCCAGAAAGGACGGTTCCAAGGCTCAGAGACGGCCTGCGGGACAGCTGGCATTGCTAAGATACCGGCTGGGTAGGAAGCTACGTGCGGAGACTGAGCGTCTGTCAAGTAGAAAAATCAGGCTCCTTGGTGACCCTTCCCGCAGAGGCCGACCATTCTGGGAAAAGGACACCGAAAGGCATCCATTCACAATTCCACTGGAGGGTGGGCGTCAAGGCCTCATTCTGGAGGCTCTTGGCGGTGAGGGCCAGTCCCAGCCGATGCCGTTCGAGGACCTCGGCCACTAACTTCATCTGTTGCCGCTAGCCAGGTTCCTGGATTCGGCAGAGCAGGATGGAAAACTACACTTTCCGGCATGCTCTTGTCGGCGTTCCGGGATGAGTCTGCGACGGAAGCAATTTCGGAAGGAAAACGTAATTTCCGTTGCGCGACTCTGCTCACGTTCTGTAGTCGTGAGCCGACCTCTAGTATGGCGTCCAACATCCGGTTTTGTGCGACGGAAGTGACGTACTGCAGCGCGCCGAGTGCCGAGTAGCGCAAGAGATGAGTGGGGTTTTGTGTGCTTCGGCCGTCGGGTGAGCCTTCTGAGGTCTAGGCAGGTCTAGGCCGGGGTAAGGTGGGAGACAGCGGGCGGGAGAAAGCAGGCGGGCGGGACCGCTCACTATCCCTCTTTTAGGTCCGCCCGCGCACTGAGGCTTGCGAGCTGGGTTTTGCGAAGCCTACATGCCCGGGCTCGGGCCCAACCGCCGGCCGAGCAGGAGGAAGACCCCAACAGTCCTGTTCAGTTTTCCTCCAGCAAAGCCAACCCATTTCGCTGGACGGTGAAACATTCCCTTGGAGAAGGGCAGCAGCGACCCTGGTGGAAAGTGCTGCCCGTCAGCTTGTCCTTTATGGCTCTGATCATCTGGTGTTACCTCAGAGGGGAGGGCGAAACAGACCAGTGGTTGAGACAAATGTTTGAAGAAGAACTGGAGCCCAGTGATCATCCTGAGGAGCCTGAAACTTCAGTTGCCTACGGGGCTAGAACTTAACAGGGTACCTGCTGGGGTAGCAGGAAGGAAACATCCAGCCGCCCTTCAGATTTGAGATTCTGTCTAGTTATGCATGTGTCTTTTGCCCGAAAGGACTCGGCGCTCTTGGCTCTGACGTGCGGGAAAGCGGAGCAGAATGTGAGCGGCTTGTGATCTGCTCCTTGCCTGGCCCCAGTGTCCAAAAGCCTTCAGAGCCATAGAAAGGCTTTGGTTGCATGGACCTTGTTGGATTTCTGATGTCTTTGTACAGCTAATCATGTTTCCAAGGAATTTGTAATCCAGTGTTAATTTGCATATCATTTGCTTTCCCAAACAATAACTGGTGGAAGTGTTAAACTTTTATTATTTACCATGTTGGATATAAATAACAGTTGATGTTAGTTTTCGAGACAGAATAACTGGCAGAGGTGTTAAACTTTATAATGTACTGAATTGGTCTGTAAATCAGTTGTAAATAACAATTGATGTTAGTTTTGCATACTAACTGAAAATACATTTTGATAAGATTGAACTAGGGTGTTTTTTTGTTTTGCATTTTGTTAAAAAATTTTTTAGCTGGGTGTGGTAGCTCACGCCTGTAATCCCAGCATTCAGGAGGCAGAGGCAGGAGGATTGCTGAGCTCGAGGCTTATCTGGGCTACAATAGCGACCTCAGGGCCAGGTTGAACTACAAAGTAAGACCCTGCTCAAAAAAAAACCAAGCAAGGGCCGGAGGGTTAGCTCAGTGGTTCCGGCGCCTGCCTTGCAAACGTAAGGACCTGAGTTCGATCCCCGGTTACCACATATAATGCTGGGCGTGGTGGCTCACGCCTGTAATCCCAGCACTCGGGAGGCAGAGACAGGAGGATTGCTGAGTTCGCGGCGGCTTGCCTGGGCACCATAGTGAGCTCAGGGCCAGCCTGA
>PVIC010005776.1:0-56677 GCA_004025085.1 Thryonomys swinderianus
GCCCAGCATTATATGTGGTTACCGGGGATCGAACTCAGGACCTTGCACTTGCGAGGCAGGCGCCGGAACCACTGAGCTAACCCTCCGGCCCTTAAACGTAAATTTTGATAAATATTCTGATGACTTCTGTTCACAGGGTAAAGCTAGTGTGCACTTTCTGAAGTGTACACCCCACCTGGGGGCCACTTGTGATGATAATCTGCCAGGGACTGAGGTTCCCTGAGTCAGAAACAGGGAAGATAGGAGAGGAGTTGAAAGTCAAGCTACCACTTGCTACCTGGCTCCAAGCCTCTAAAAGTTGAGCCAAACCAGCGTATTTATCCTGCCAGCATTTGGCTCAAAAGATGATCTCTCCTGGTGCAGGGCTTATGTACCAAACCACCTGACATACAAATCAGACAAATCTCTCCAGGGGAGAGAGTAAATGAGACAGTTTCAGCTGACCCACCCAGTGCTGGCCAGCTTTGTGCACAGGGACATTTCAATCCAGTCAGCCCTGGCTTCCTCAGGTTCCATCTACCTCGTGTAATAGCCCATGAAGAGATCCCTCCACTTGTCCTTTGTCTATGTGTAGCCATCAGAAAAGCAGAAGGCTTTTGGTCAAATGCACAGGAAGAATGATGGTCTCCCATCCTGCAAGATCCATGGAATTAACCAGACTCAACACTGTCATTCACACTGGTGTGCACCTCCACCAAGTGGCTTTAAAGGGAGCCAGAAAGTACCCAGAAAGTACCATATGACAACAAATGGGTAACTTAAACCAAAAAAATTGTCTCCCAATTTTCCAAATTAACTGTCTAAAATCAAGCTTTTTTAAAAAATTGAATTCTTTATTGGTACATTTTATATACAGCTCACAATCACACTCAACATTGGAAAATTTGTACCATTATATGACACAAATTAATTCTCATTTTTACCCATATCCCTACATCCCCCAACCCGTATGTACATATGCTTTCTTTTTCTTTTTAAATCATATTTATTCTTTCCCCTCATTATTTTCTCCTACCACTTTTCCTTTGAATATTTCCCATTTCACAAAATATATCATAGATTCTAGAACTCATTTACATCTACAGATTCTCGTACCAGAGAAAAGATACAGTATACACGTATCTGTGACCTATGCATGTTTATAGCAGCTCAGTTCATGATAGCTAAATCTTAGGAACAACCCAAATGCCCGTCAACTGGAGACTGGATAAAGAAGATGTGATTTTTTTATAAAATGAAGTATTACTCTGCCATAAAGAATGACAAGTCTGAGTCATTTATACTCAAATGGACACACTTTGAGGACTACAGTAATAAGTGAAATAAAATCAGCTTTTTTCAGAGCCACAGTTCTTCTATAGGTGCTAGAGAAAGATCTTTTCTGGCCTCTTAGCTCCTGGTGGTTGCCACATTCCCTGATTACGGTGGTATCACTGCAACCTCTGTCTCTCTCCTCACATGATCATCTTCTCTCTGTGTGTCTGTGTTTCTGTGGGGCAGCTCTCTGTGTGCATCTTTTTTTTATAAGGACACCAATCAAAAGAAGTTAAAGTTCTACTCTAGTCCAGGATGACCTCCTCTTAACTTACACATAAGCACATCCACAAAAATCCTAACAGAAATAGGTACCAGGGACTAGAACATCAACATAACTTTTTAAGGGGACACAATTTAGTTTACAATCCAGGACCACAATGAATGTGAAGAATGTGATATGAGTGCTGCCAAACACCAAGGGTGTCTGTCTGGTCTCCTCCCTGTCCAGAACCTAAGCTTACACCCATAGGGAAAGTCTAGGAACCAGATAAACTCTCATTCTGCAGAAGCCAAATACAGACCTTTTCTGATAGGCTTTTAAAATTAAGACATGGTATTAAAGAAAAAGATTTGCCTAAAAGGCCTAGAAGTTACTATTAAAGTTTCCCAACAAAAGCTTTAATTATCTTTCATATGCCAGTAGAAAGTTTTATTTTAAAATAGCCTCTGTGTTGATATGAATTTCTCCTAAATGCTTCTGTTTAAATATCCTTTATTAATAACTTCTCTAAACTATCGTTATACCATCTGAAAACCCATCATTAGCCCCCATACAGATAAATATACATAGGAAGCCATTTAAAATCTATAAAAGCAGGAAATAACAAGTCACTTCCCTAGTGGGGTCCACCGGAGGAATATATTAAGATCTTTGATCCTGACTTTCATAAAATCTCTCCAATTTCTACTTTCCATGGAGAAATTGATAAGCTCACCTCTGTATTCCACCCCATAAGCCAAAAGAAAATGAATGAGCTTTTTTGAGTAGTTCAATTGAGTTTCATATTAAGAGCATAAAAGTTCAATATCTTTACAGAAAAATGTCACAGCAATTTCCAGGAGAGGAAGAAGATATCAAAGTGTCAAAAAATCATATCTAAAAGTCTCTGATAAAAAGAGACACGGTACAGAGAAGAAGATAAAAATGACCAGAATATTGTTTTGGAATTGTGTTTGTTAAATAGTCTCAGCAACTGAATCAGAATGGATCCAAAAGTGCTCTTACTACAGATTCCTCCCAGTTGCTAAGTGTGAGGAACCAACCACAGGAATTTCACCAACATCAGGAGAAACCAGAGTGCTCAGAATCTGCAAAGCAAACATGAGAAATCTCACTAAGGTCACTTTAAGGTATGAAAATATTTCACAGATATTTTTAAGTTAGTGTGAGTAATTTAGGATGTAAATACTATAGTTAGGTCAAATACAACTAAAACTAAGGGGGGGGTCACATTGCCAAATAAATCTGAAACAAACACTGAAAGAGAACAAGATGGATGAGGTGGAGTTTTAGCCCAGTGGTTCTGGCACCTGCCTACCAAGTGCAAGGTCCCTGGTTTGATCCCTGGTAGCCACATACAACAATACCAGACATGATGACTCATACCCACCAGCAATCAGTACCACATACCACAGTGCCGGGCGTGGTGGCTCACGCCTATGATCCCAGCACTCAGGAGGCAGAGGATTGCTGAGTTTGAGGCTTGCCAGGGCTACATAGTGAGCTCAGGGCCAGCCCCTGAACCACAAAGCGAGACCCTGTCTCAAAAAAGAAAAAAAAGAGAGAAAAAACAAGATGGCACCTCAAGATTAGAGAAAGGAAAGCAGATGGAATCTGCAGATAACAGCAGAGGGAAGTGGTAGGTTCAGTAGAGGACCACTAAGCTTAGAATAAACTTGGAAACCAGACAAATAAAGTTAAAACAGCAATTAACTAAAGCACCCATGGAGCAAGAAAACTACCTGACAGGGACCACCGAATAATTTAAGAGCAAGTGGGTCTCTGTGATGTACTATATTGTACAGATCAGTCACAGTGAGACTCGGCTGTTGTCACATTTCAGCTAAATGAAGCATCAGGAGACTATAAGAGAGGCTGTGAGAGAGTCACATAGTCCACTGAGTGATGAAAGGCTAATATAAAACCCATTCATTCCATTGTTTATCGCAGTTGACAAGAAATGGAATGCTATGAAACAGAAATCCACATAAAAGTAACACATTTCATTAAGAGAAAAAAAGCTTAAAGCATCCATAGAACAACTTGTCTGCCCATTTTCAGTTTCTTCTGTGATCTTTACGGAACTTATGGTGAATGGGAAAGGAAAGGATTTTGAGTTTCAATGAATTATGAGAAATGAGGGGATTCAGCACTCAGCAGTGAGACGTCCTATGCAACAGAATATTAAGCTTTGGAGGGCTATACAAGAAACAACAACCCACCCAACATTTTCCCAGCTGAAGGAGGAAAACCATTATAAGATACTTATTCAAACTGTTTAGTTCCTGCCTAGAGGAAATCAGAAACTTTGCAAATTAAAGAAGATGGGGATAACAGGAAAAGGAGGGTCACTGCCTTTGTAAAAATGTTCTGCCAAGGCCTTGGAACAAAAGCACAGAGAAATAAAAAAGATACCTACCCTGGGTCAGAAGAAAACAGCTTGTAATCACCAGGAAATTAGAAATGGATTTCTAATATTTCTTTTAAGACAAAAACTCCATTTTCAACTTAAACTGCTTTTACAAAATACATTTAATATCATGAACAACAGAAGACCCACAACACACCAAAATGGAGTACCAGTCAAATTTAGAATGCCAGGATTCACAAATCTGAATCACTTACGTATTTTTACAAAATGTTATCTCTAGGAAACACAGTCTACACACTTCTAGGAATCTGCTCTTAAATGCTATTTGTGTCATCAGTGAACACTAGAAGAACAAGAAAAACTGCATCCAAACTTCTTTTAAAACAATGGAAAATTGACAACCCCAGGAAGTTGATGAATGTTTTGGTTAGTTGACTGGTGGATGGGTTAGTTGTTCCATTGCTTAGTTATTTGAGTTTGGAGCAGTTTGAAGTTCTATGGGGCATTAACTGAATAATTTTAACTGTGTGACAGAACTGAAAGGGAGAGATGCATGGGGAACTTTGCAACCACAGGTTCCCTGAGGAGACAGCTGAATACTAGGTTGACTTTGTAGCAATAGGAGGGAGAAGCAGGAAATACTTCCCCACCTTCGGTGAACATATCTTGAGCCCCTGTGTTATCTTGGAAAGAAAGTCACTCAAACTCATGCCCATGCTTGTGTGGGCTACACTGTGTGTGTGTGTGTGTGCGTGCGTGCGTGCGTGCGTGCGCGCGCGTGCGCGTGTTGTTTTCCTTTTCTTTTCTTTTTCTCCTTCTGGTTCTGCAAATCAAACCCAGTGCTTTAAAACCAAGCTATGGCTCCAGCCATTTTTTATTTCTTATTTTAAAATAGGATTTCACTAAATCCCTAAATTGCCCAGGCTGGGTTAGAACTTGTACTCCCTTCTGCCTTAGCCATCCAGAGTACTGCAACTTTCAGTGTACACCACTATCCCAAACAGACACTGTCCTTGACCAGATCTGTGCATTGTTCATAAGTATGTCCAAAAAGAATTGTCTAGAAAACCTTAAATGTTTTCCTCTATGTGAAACTCCCAAAGCACATAAAAATTTTAAAGATTTTAGGAAGTTCTGCAGTTTAGTGTAGACTTCCCTTCACTTTCTTGGAGTGAAATCTGTTTTAAAGAGTAACACAACTGAAGGAAAAAAGGAGTCCCAGGCCTCTCATGTCCAAAGAATTAAAAAAAAGAAAGAAAATCTTACTGAGTTTGAATTTACATCCCTAACTAGCTTCCATAAAACGATTTAAAGATAAAAACTTCATGCTTTGTAAAATTTAAAACAAGCTAGTAATGTGTACCCTTTTATGTCTGCGATCATGTTTTCACATGACAGATGGATGTCCACCAGATCACTTCTTAGGAATCAAAGCAAACTTTGCTAAGAAGCAACCTACCCCTTCCTCTGTGCAGTACACATCTTTGGATTTCTAGTGACCTGCATAGGACAGCCATTATGACCCCCCTCTGAAATTCTAATACCATATTTCAATTACTATTGCTTATAATTCACAACTACTTAAAACCCTACAGGCATAACCTGTACAATAACAACCCATCCTTTGCTTTTCTACTATAAATTTGTACTTTAGCATAATAGTAGCCAGCTATGGGTCTCAGTTGCTACAACTTGGGATACAGAGGCAATCTTTGTGTTTACCCACTTGGTATGATGAACAGCAAAGTGTGAGGACATGTACAAAAGTGTCAAACCAAGATTTTTACCCACAAAATGTTCCATCTAACAAGTTTTGTTCATATTCATCTGATCACCACAGGGGGTAAAATACACCCACAGCAGTCTTCTGTTATGAAAACATGTATTTTATCATAATGGTACATGGGTGTGACTTATAGCAGCTATGCCTGGGAAAAACAGAAATGCATTTGTGTATTCATTCACTTGGTAGACAAATGGCAAAGTCTGTATAGGAGCTTCAAAGCAGCAACAGGTGAGTTTTACCCATGAAATGCTCATTGCTATATTTCTGTCCATGTAAGATATCTTTTTTGCTTTGTTTTTTGTTTTTGTTGTTGTTGTTGTTGTGTGTGTGTGTGTGTGTGTGTGTTTTTGAGACAGGGTCTCGCTTTATAGTTCTGCCTGGCCCTGAGCTAACTATGTAGGCCAGACACACCTTAAACTCAGCAATCCTCCTGTCCTTGCCTCCCGAATGCTGAGATTACAGGCGTGAACCATCCTACCTGGCTAAGTAATCTTTTCTAAAAAGTTTTCTTTTCATTTTTCTGATAGAAGTACCCCAATTCAGTACAATGGCACATGAAAAAGCAAATTTCCAAGTTTCAGAGGAGATCAAAAATGAATCATCAGATTATTCATGCATGGATGATGAAGACAATAATCACTTTGACACTGGCCATGTGAGCCAAAGTTCCTGCACCAGTGAAATAGAGTGAGAATTAACTGATATAATCACAGAGAACACTGACCTCCTTGATGCAGATGACAAAATAGCAGTGTGAATGCATATTGGACTAGTTGAAATGTTGTAAAATGGAGCCATCCAATGTTACAACTAGGTCCAAAAACATAGTAAGAATCTTGGCAGGGGTGAAACTATTGGACAGAAGACCAGCATGGCCATTCAGTGTTGGAAAGTGTAACAGATGAAATGCTACAAAATGTTGTGAAATATACAAAGGCTGAAATACAAGTAAATCATTCTGTATGTGCCAATAGCCATATTCAAAAGTTTATTTTTTATGACACCTCACTAGCTGAACTGAAAGTATTTGTAGGTCTGCTGTACTTAGCAGAAGTTTCTGATGTTACTCACTGGAACATGAAAGACTTATGGAAAAGCAATGTGGCAAAATATGCCATAAAAATTTATGTCTTTGTAGATGTGAAGTCTTACTATGCTTTCAATTTAGAAATTTATCCTGGAACTCAGCACCACATCTTTATTCATATAGTAATAAACCAAATGATGCTGTGAACAGACTTGATGCTCCCATCATCCAAACTAATCACTGGTTTACCAGTTTCCAGTTGATATTACATCTACTAACAGAGCACAAGTTGACCAACATAGGAACTACACACAGGAACAAAGCAGAAATTCCAAATGAAATGTTGCAATTTCAAAACAGAGAACTGTGTAGTACTAACTTTGGCTTTCAGAAAGATTTACACTGGCCTTATATATGGCAAAGAAACACAAAACTGGTATTGTTAATGTCAACACTGCAACAGGATGGAAATGTTGATGGGGAAACCGCAACAAAATGGAAGCCAGGATGGAAACTTTCTATAACAAAAGCAAATAAGGAGTAGATATTTTGATGAGTTATGCAGCAATTATCATGCCACTTGAAACACAAAACAGTGGCAAATGGTTGTGTTTTACTAAATCCTAAAGATGTATGGCATAAATAGTTCAATAGTTTACAAAAAAAATAACAAGTGCAAAATACTATGGAGAAATGATCTTAAAGGATTGGGATTGGAACTCAAAAGAGATCATTTGTACCAAAGGAAAAACAAAATGTCTCTGCCCAAGAAACTGCACAAAAAATTATAGAGCACACTAATAAACAGGCAGGCACAGATTACAAAAATATGCTACAACAACAGGAAAACCAGAAAGATGTCAACTGTGCCCTACAAGAAAGGACAGTAAAGCAAAATATATATGCTATCAGTGTAAGCAATATTTATGTATGGTGCATATATTTTTTTTGTGTGTAAAGACTGCCTTGGGTATGACAGTTGAAGCAAGATTATTTTTCTTGTAGCAGTCTATTGATGTTTTAATTTTAGTTCAAGTAGAAATCTAGTTCTGATGTTATCTTTTAGACTCTGTAAAAGAATAGGCAGCTGATGTGAAAATGTTTATGTTTTTATTCTAAACACAATATATATATATAAAGAACTTAATACTTTATTGATATTTTATGGTCCTATTAAGTACCCATTATATAATAAGAACATACTAACAAAACAGTAAGACCAGCAAGATGTCAAGTATGTCCTACAAAAAGGCTAGAAAAACAAAACACATATGCTGTCAGTGTAAGTGGTACATGTGTATGGAATGTGCTGTTTTCATGTGTGAAGACTGCCTGAGGTGTGATAATTGAAGTAAAGATTTTTTTAGATTGTTATTGGTTTTTTTCATTGTAGTTCATATAGGAGTTTATTTCTGTTGTTCTTTTTTAGACTTTGTACTCCCAAAACAGTTGATGTTGAAAATTTTCATGATTTTTTAATAAACACTCAGTAAATATTAAAAATTCAATATTGTACTTTTTAATATTTTTTCCTGTTAAGTACTCATTGTTTAATATAAAAGTAATAAAATGGACTGGATAAAGAAAATGTGTTTTTTTTTATAAAATGGAGTATTATTCTACCATAAAGAATGACAAGATCAATTCATTTAGGTGCCAATGGAGACACCTGGAGGATATACTAATAAGTGAAATAAATAGATCACAGATAGGCAAATACCAGATCTTCTCTTTGATATGAACACCTGTAGATGCAAATGAGCTCTAGAACGTATGACAGTTTTTATAGAATGGGAAATTTCCATATGAAATTTGGTGTGGGAATGTAATGAGGGGGAGGAATAAATATGATTCAGAAAGAAAACAAAAGAGTATGTATAAAGGGGGTGGGGAGGTATGGGTGGGTAGGGATATGGGTAAAAATGAGAATTAACTTGTGTCATATACTGGTACAAATTCCCCAATGTTATATGTGATTGTGAGATGTATATAAATTGTACCAATAAAGAAATCAATTTTTAAAAAGTCATAAAATGAAAATTAGTAATTTATCAGTAGTAATATTCTAAGGAATGTGAATATTATATACCCATGTTTATATAACTTTATGACAAAACTGGCATTATGTTCACCCAACAATGGCATCCTTTGCATATTTATTTTTGAAAATAAAGTTCTTACACATAGATTGGGAGCTATTTGCTATTTCTGACTTTCTGCTCCATTTTGCAAAAGCAGGTGCCATTTTCCTGAAAGTGAGGAGCCCTGAGCTCCCACAGTCCCCAGCCAGGGACCCCTGTTGAGTTCTGACACAGCAGAAGTAGTACACAGAGAACTTCAGCACAGGACCCAGGGGATGATGACTTCTGAAGGCAAGCATGCCACTGTCCTACTGCCTGGCAACCGCAGCTGTCACCCTTAGAGACATAGCAAAAGCCAAGCAAGAGAGCACCGAATAGCAAGGACTCCTACAGGAAAGAAAGCCCACCAGGAAAGGGCCTCAAGGATGCCACAAGCTGAGGACCAGGCAGGAGACTCAGACCAAGGCAACATGAACAGCAGGCATTAGAGAAAACAAAATACCTTTCACTCACAGAGAGCTGGTAATTAACGAGGATGTGTTTGCTATATGAAATGCCTCAGTCTGACTTCATATTATCATTAATTTATATAAGATGAAAACTGAAAGTCTAGAAATCTTCAGAATAGCCATCAGAAGACTGAAACCCAGATAAGACTCCATACCTCAGTGGGGAAGGGACACACATTTTAAATAAGAATAAAATAATAACTGATGCAAATTTGTTGGTGAGCGTTACAGGTTCCACTATATTGGCCTTTGTAGTTAAGGATCCTGGATTCTGGCAGGTGGGGAAGGAGCCATGTCTGGGCCTCCTGCAGCCAAGGACACTTGGAGAGATCCCTGCCCAGGTCTGAGAGGCCGCCCTCTTGTACAGACAGAGGCAAGAAAAGTCAGTCATCCTGAGTACAGAAAGCCTGGGGGTCACAGCGAGGCCTGGGCGGGACTTTGTATCTGTCCAGGAAGCCTCACCAAACAGCCCCAACCTGCCCCACACAAATGCACACCTTGTGTAGAAGCAGCCAGAATACAGAGGCACCCACCAACACGCAGTGAAGTATCAAGTGAAGAGGACAGGTAGAGAATAAAATCACACTACATGGGGCGCCATTCTTGACAAAAAACACACAGCAGTCATTCACCAGGTTGTCGGAGGCCAAGGGTGGATGAGTTGCTGCCACCTTGCACCTTGGCCACCCAGAAGCCTGCTGTCCTGGTTCATGGCAAGAGCAACCTGATGCCTCCCATGGCCTCTCAAAGCATCATCAGCATTGTGTTTATCTCCTGAGAAAAGGAAACCATGTCACAGTGATTCTGACTCATGCTATTGATAGCAGCATCTTCCACAAAAGACAGAGTAGAGGTCACCAAATATTGGAAAGCCTTATTTATAAAACATGGTAATGACTAATAAGTAGTTACTCAATTTGGCCATTCAGTGGGGAGGGCAATCTAGAGATTTTTACAGTGAGTTTGGTTAACATTCATTGAAAATGAAGCTGGCCTCTAGTTTGGTAATATTCAGAGGTTCCCATGGAGACTGACCCCTACTTTCCCTTCCTCCTGAATGATGAGGATGCCCGGACTGCTCATTTCCTGTTTTCAGTTGCTAACTTTAACAATGGCTTACTCAAAGATAGAGAGATTGAGTCATCTTGGGTAGAAAGGCCAAGGGCTGATTCAAAGTGTGTATCCTCAAATTCTTCTGCATGTGTCAATGCAGGCGAATGACCTGGGAGCCCTAGCAGAGTCCCAGGGGTGATGGGAGCAGGGTTCTGTGCCATGTTCATTCCTTAGACTACCAGTCAGGGTTTGGTATTCCATATTTAGGACTTGCCCAAAAGCAGCCTGATCTTGATATTCTTAATATGACTGTATTTGCAAAAATTCTACTTGCAAATCAGGTAGCACCCAAAGGTGTAAGGTCAGGACTTGAACACATCCATTACAGAGACACTATTCAACCTATGACAACCTGACTAGATAAAAAATGCAGAAAAGGGAGGGGCGAACTCCTGCCCTTCACCATCTGTCCCTTGTGAAAGCTGTGGCCCCACTGACCCAGAACCTACTAAATGCCAAGCACAGCACTGAGCCCTTTGTTCACATTCTAAAATGAAGCATAAGTGCATCTAAAATATCATTTTTCTACTTTGTGATGAACCAAAGCTCGGAAAGATCTTTCTTAGGATGAGAACCAGAAATGTGAGACTCCTGGTGCAAGGAGGGGTCCCAGGAGAAGATCTCAGAAGCGGAATCTGGAGAAACGATGACTGAAGTGCTGACCTTGCCGTGGCTCCTGGGACAAGTGATGGGGCCATCCATGCCCAGGTGGATGCAGCCCCATCGCTTTTCTCAGCAGACAGTTGCTCCGTGGGTCCCTCCTCTGGTCCAGTATGCTGGATCCCAGCCTATTTTCAGCGTATGGATAGCGAGGAAAGGGAGAGAAAGGCAGTGTCACTCACCCCACCCCAGAAGGATTTGCAGGTCTGTCCAGCAGATAAGGACTAGAATAAGATTCTCACCTGTTAAGCCTATGACTAAGAATCTGAGGAAAATTTTACAGAGGACAACATGGGGTGCTGCTGTGATTTTTTTTAACTCTACACTGTGAAACCCAGATTCTCAACAAAGAAAATTCTGCATCCGTGTAGGTCTGACCTTTTCCTGCTTCCACAAATCAACCAGAGGGAAAAAGCAGAGATGTGCAAGAAAGATGTGAATCACACCATAACAGAAAACAATGGCTGACACAGGCCTACTTTTTAATTCTTTAAAATATGAAAAGATCTAATGATAATCTATTTGAGAACCTGGGTTTAATGGCCAAATGAGGCAAATATAAAGCCAAAACTGACATTAGAAGAAATAGAAAAGCTAAACCGGTGGTTCTCAACATTGATGGCACACCAGAATCACTAGGAGGGTTTGTGCCGCCCTGCACACCTTGATTCGTGAAGTCTATGGGGGGAGGGGTGCCAAGGATCTGAATTTCCAGCAGGTCTCCAGGTGACACTAGGGATTGATGCAGGAACCACTGAGAGCCTACCGGTACAGAGGCTGTGTAAGTGGTGGGATTAAAGCGAGGAGATTAATGTACACATGTAATCTGTACATTATATATGCACATCACAATCACGTTCAACATTGAGAATTTGTACCAGTATGTGACATGACTTAATTTTCATTTTTCCTGTCCCCTACCCACCCTACAATCTCCCACCCCTACATACACAAGCTTTGTTTCCATTTTTACCATCAATCTTTTTCTTTCCTCTCATTACTTACCCCTAAACCCCATTTCCCTTTGAATTTTTAGTATTTCACAATATCTATCATGCATTCTAGAAATCATTTACAACTTCAGTTTTTCATACCAGAGAAAAGACATGATATTTACACATCCCACAATGTTTACTTTTAAGTCCCACTTATTCATCATTAACAGCATTGACCTACTTTGCTTTACATTGATGGGTGTGCTAAGCAAACCGGAGACTTAGCATGCTTCTTTGACATCTCATTCCAATAAGCAGGATCATTCAGGGTCTTACACCTGGCCCAGCATCTCAGGTGAAAGTGATTTTAATTAAGATGGTTCTCTAAGTGTCAGTTGGTCTGCTTTTATGTTGCTCCTGTTAATTCTTAGCAAGCAAAGGAGAAGCAATAAAGACAACCCAAACTTGACTTTCTTCAGCAAACCATTTCGCTAATGTTTTCTCAGCCCTATTAAAGTTAAGTGCCTTCTGGTGCTGTTCCTTCTACCTGAAGCATCCTTCCACCTTGCTCCCCAAATCTAACTCAACAACTGCTAGACCCTGCCTTCCACAAAGACAGAGACATGACCTTCCATTCCCTTCAGTGTCCTGAGATCTAGACCAGTGCCTAGTAGTTTATAAACACATTTACTGGATGGATAAATGACTAAAGTATTCCTAAAGATCCAGTTAAAATGATACCAACATGCATAGAACTTTTCCTAGAAAACCACTAAAAAGATCCTTTCTCCTCCTCCATCCTTGGAATATTTTTGATGTGTCCCTTCCAACACTTAGCTGATTCTGCCTGGTGTGAGGTGTAGCACACCCCCCTCTAAGACAATCCAAACTATAAAGGCAAAGACAGCCTGTATTTCTATGAGTTCCCAGTCAATTCTTTTTGTACAGATGGGGCTTAACAAATTTTATTCAATGAATAAACCATTTATTGAAAAAATGAATACATGGGAAGGTACTGACCAGCAAGAAAAATCACAAGAGTACCAGATAACAATGGTCTTGGTGTCTTGGTGACATAGAAATGTCTCCCATAGTGCTAGGACATGACCATAGATCCTGAAACCTGGATGGATTCCCCCATTGCCTCAGGTCCCAGCAGGAGCAGAGCAGCCCCTGAATATCACCTTCCTGAGCATTGGGCAGTGAGAACCCTTTAGGTTATATAGTGCTGGTGGGGAAGGCAGAGCACTTAGGTGACCAAGAAAGGCTCAGGCCATTGGCAGGTCAAGGTTTGTAAAGTTTGGAACAAATAATCCTACTCAGTCCTAATAAGTCTGAATGTACTAACCCCTTACAACTCATTTTCTGTTCTGCCTAATATTTAGCTACTAGGTATACCAGTCATCAGTGAAGTCTTTCTGTGTAACAACCAAATCTCGGAGAAATATAGCAAGAAGCATTTATTCTTCACAAATGAGCATGAAAGATAAAAGTGGAAGCCCAGCTCCAGGACAGATGCTCTATGCTTTGTGTTCAGGTCACTCCATATGTTTTATCTGTAGGAATGGGTACTACCTGGGTATTACGGTTTGCCTACAGTTTGTCCCACAAGTGTCATGTGTTGGAGGTTTGGCCCTCGGTACAGTGGTGTTGAGGCAGTGAGGGACTGAAACAATAGAAAACAAATACAGCCAGCTTTGAGCCAGCTATTGAGGTCACTGCATACCAGTTCTGCCAAGTGTGAATCAGACCCTGAGTTGAACATTTCATGCACATCAGCTCATGTGATGCCCACATGTGGTGGCACATGCATCCTCATCCTCTTGCAAATGCAGAGACTGAGAAGGTTAGTAACTCTGGAGCCAAGAATAAAAGCTGGGTCTTGACCAATATGCTGTATTGCTCACTTCTGCAAGAAGAGGGCATAGGGTCTTGGTCCAATGAGACAGACTGCCTCACCACTGCTTCCAGGGCTAGGCACCGAACCTGGCACCACAGCAACTGTAGCAGCACACAGGCCTCTTGGCTAGTTAATGATGGCATAGTTTATTGCTCACATCAGCCAGCTGCACCAAAGCCTTCTGTATCTGATCACCCCACACACACCTTGGCGCCTTGCTTACTACTCACTACTTACTACCCAGGGCTTAGTGTCCTCTGTGGGCCTTTTATATGCTCCATAACTACACTGCTTCATGGATGAATCTTTGCTCACAGATTGCTTTCTGCATTGCATCAAGCATCCTGGGATATGCACTGTTCCCTACTAGGAAAATGGAGTTGCTTTTGTCAACTCTAACAAAACAAGCAGCAAAGCCAGGAGGTTGTAGATGTAGCTTGCTGTGAATCACTGCCTCCTAACTAATATAAAAAAGACTCTGCCAGGCCACAACTCTGTGCAGAATCATGGAACCTTAAGGAGACTACTTCAGGGACTGTCTGTTCAACCTTAGACTGATGCTTCCCAACTACACACACATTGTGGTTAATCCTAGTGTCCAGAGATTAATATTTCAAAATATCTGATGTAGTGTTTCTCTATTTGCCTGTAAAAACTTCCACTTCCTTCAAATGCCTTAAATATGCTCGTAGTTGGCTTGGGACACGCATTCCTATTCAGGTGCTCTATTTTTCCCACGGAAACATCATTCTTATTTGAAGAATCTCCCTCTGCTTGTTATTTAGGTGACACCAATGCCTACTGGTGGAATGAATGTTCCCACTCTAGGCCATTTTCTAATTTGGGCTCTTCTGTTTCTTTCCTAATTATCTCGTCTCTGAATTAAACCCCTCTGTGATGAAGCCAGTCTGTTCATTTAAATCTCCCGCAGAAGTCAAAGAGAAGCCGCGTGCATCTGTGACTGGAATATTTCTGCAGTGCCAGAGATAAACTATGCAGGTAATGAGCTGGACTCGGGCCATGCCAGGTGACTTGTGCACCTTGTAACTCTCCAGTCCAAAAGGAAAAATCAGAGCAAGCGGCACATTTGTTTCCTGCGGCCCTTCCAGCATTCCTGATGGCCCTAGGAAAGGATGCTCCACGCAGCCCCTGTCCAAACAGGGCTCTTTCACTCCAATTGCTCCCAGCACTCCTGATGTTATCTGGGCAGACCCCAAACATTCACTTAGCTGATCCAGCTTCGCTCTCTGTCACAGCAGCAATTGACCTGCTTCTGGGAAGTGTTTGAATATTCTAATCAGAATAGAGAGATTAGTCAGCTCAGAAGCCCTGATTTCATTAGCCTGGGAGGAGCGTGTTTTAGCAAAGACATCACAGTAAACTGGCTGATTTTAAATTATATTATGCCCCAAAGTCCCCTTAGCACAGACCACATGCTTTCTGCTTCCTGTTCTTCAAACATGTAGGTTGATGTATTTCTACCCCCTTCTGAGCTCTGGCAGCTAATGGCAAAGTCTTAATTTCATCAAACCCTTGAAATTTCTATTTCCCATCCCCATTAACACCTTAATAAATAGCACACGGCCCTTGGCTCAGAGCTCAGAGCTCAGGAAAAACACAGGTAAGGACAGCTGGGTTGGGGGAGAGGCAGAACAGAACTCCTTCATCAC
Source organism: Thryonomys swinderianus (assembly GCA_004025085.1). Classification (NCBI taxonomy): domain Eukaryota; kingdom Metazoa; phylum Chordata; class Mammalia; order Rodentia; family Thryonomyidae; genus Thryonomys; species Thryonomys swinderianus. The sequence continues at coordinate 15,590 of PVIC010005776.1, forward strand.
CTGGGAGCTTGGGTCCTGGCACATTTAACAAATCCCGGGGGAACAGCCCAACATGTGTCCAAACGGAGGCAGCCTGGTGGCTAAAGAGCAAGACGACAGCAAACTCTGTGTGACAATGACAAATGACGGGTCCTACAGTATGCTCTGTTTTTCAGGTTTGAGAGGAGTCTCAGGTCCTAAGTGTTTTGCCCATCAGGGTGGGACCCTGAGGTTTCCCTGGGATCAGACCTGGCCCCAGACCCCACAGTTAGCAGCCAGCAGGGCCAAGACAACCCTTGCGACACACTGGTTGCTCTAGCAGGACCACGGGCCAGGCCCCCTCCATACACAGTTCTCTACCTGCAAATGGGAACCCAGAACCCAGAGCCATCTGCTTGTCACCAGGGTGTCCTGAGAATTCATGAGTGGCTTAACCGTGGCATAAGTAGAGTGGCTTGGAGAAAGAACCAAGAATTGATCTTATTAATCAAACACAGACACCTTGCCAGGGAGCCACTTTGTTTGCTGAATGAGAACTTGCTCGGTTCGTTTTGTCCAGAACTTGTGCCAAGAAGGACTATGCAGAGGATGAGTACACCCACAAGCTGTCAAGAGACTGGCAGAACCTGGCACTAAGATGCGGTTTACCCCGCTGAGCAGGTTTCCTCCCAGCATCTCTAAGCTAGGCAGGGATCAGCCAAGGTACAAAAACTGTCTCCCCGGGAATCCCACCAGCACTTGCCAAAGAGGCCAAAAGAGAAGCAGGGTGCAGGTAAGGGCTGTGGGGCTGTAAATCTCCCGTGGTCTGCAGGCAAATAAAACTCTCCTGAGAGGAGGCCAGAAATCTCTCAATGCCAGAAATCTGGATTGCTGCAATTGGCATAAATTTGCATAGTATGTTCAGCTTGCCTTAGGCCAGAAAGGCTCTGTTGAAATAAACAACTTTAGGGCAGCTCCAGGTGACCCCAGTCACGGCCGAGCTAGTTGGGTCTGTGCCTGATAGATGGGGTCCTCCTGGCCCCACAGGGCCATGGCACAACTCATCCTCCAGAAGGCGCTCTACTCCCACCCCCAAGCCCAAGCTCAGGGCAGGCAGGTGAGGGTGTGTGGCCTCCCTGCTGCCTCCTGGGTTCCCCAGCCCCTCTCGAGGACTCCCCTTCTCTTCTTTCACTCCCTTCTACAGGCCAGCTCCCTACTTGGTACCTGAGCTACATCATTTTGATGAGGACCAAGAATTAGAAGTGTGAGGTGAGTTACCAAGATGAGAAATGAGGTGCCTGAGGCTGAAATCCATGGGCAGGGATCTTCTGCCCCTGGAAGGGGTCTCCCCATTCATCTTTGTTTGCTGGATCACAGCACACGCCCAGAAAACCACAGCATAAGGACTTCATGAGGGTAAGAAGACCTCTCTGTACCTCCTGCCCTCCCACCCACAGAAGACTGCAGCCCACTGCTCCATGAGGGCCCCCAGCTCTAAGCAGGTATGGAACCTGCAAGCGAGGTGCACAGGGAGACAGATAATCCACTTGTCTTACTGACAAGCTCTAATATACAGGTGAAAGCATAATCACTCTTCTGTGTACCATGAGAGCTCCAGCAACCTGTACTGCAGACCTTCTTAGCTGGCAGGGGGTACAGAGGTATTTCCAGAAGACTAGAGCAGCTGCTGCCCTTGCTGCCTGCCTTATAAAGCCAGAATTGGGGCCCTTGTCTCTAAAATGGAGGAGCCACGGAACCATGAACAAGCCTCTCACATGTCCACATCTGCCTAAGATACAACACTGAGGGGACACGTGAGGTCCCCAAAGGACACTGCCCAGGACTCCACCTCCCCACGGTGGCTGCAGGGCCATTCTGGGGCGAATGTGGTTCTCTTCCCTCTTCCACCCCACCCTAGTCTTCCGCACACTCTATCAAATCAGCTAACACCTTGCCCAGGACATTGGCCTGACTCTCGCACACTGTTGCCTCCACCTCTGAAGGATTTCCCTGGGCTCCCGTGCCCCATACCATCCCTTCCCCACACAGCAGCCAGGATGAGCGTTAAAGGCTGTGGGTCGTGATGTTTTCCTTTTCTGTAGCCCAGAGTAGCTCTTCAGAGAAGTTCACATGCCCAGCTCTGACTCATGCATAATCCCAACAAGAGACTTAAATCCTGGAGAATTTCGACTTCTTGACGTAGATAACTGAGAGATCCTACTGGTAGAAGTTCCCGTTCAAATATTAATTTCATCAGAGGATGTTCTCCACCCATGAGCAATCCCATTTTTAGGATTAAAAACAGGAAGATCTGGTAGGCGTGAGTATACCCAGGACCCCGCATTGCCAGCTGCTGTCCTGCTGTTCTCTCTCCCTCAGCCTTAGACCTCTTGCTGTTCCCAGAATACACCAGGAGTTAGGGACTTTGCTGTGTACTTATGTCTCCCGGAGACATTCTTTCTCCATACATTTGCACAGCTATTTCCATCACCTCCCCAAGCCCTTGTCCAAATGTCATTTTCTCAGCAGTGACTGTCTTGACCAGACAACTGAGCCTTGCAAACAGCACCATGCTGGCAATTGCTCCTACTCTGCTTGGCTTTATCTTTCCCTTCCAGCCAGCACTGCGGGCGATGTGTACCTTGTTTACTGTTCTTATATTTTCTGTCTGCCTCTCCCAGCTAGTTTCTGAGTGCTGTAAGGCCAGGCAGAGGTTTCTACCTGTCCTTTGCAATCGTGGACCAGCCCCTATGGCAAGTCTTACACACAGCTGGTGCTCAAAAAATAGCTGTTGAATGAATGAATGCACAACAGGAGGAATTTAAACACAAATTTACTTTTGCAGGTGTTTGACCTTCTCAAGCAAAGCTGATAAATCAACACACGAGTTGACTCTAACATTCTCAGGCACAGATTTATTTAGCACAAATAGGTATATTTGCCGATGGGTCTTCTGTGCTCAGGATTTTACTATTTGGCCTTTAGACACAGTCAATTCAAATAAATATAACAGCAATTTCTGGTCAAAATAAGTTGGGTCTTAAGCAGATATTTTTAAGCCTTGATGCCTGTTTGGAAAGGCAGGCTGGCAGTACTTGAGATTTACTTACGTACACCAGATCTTCCTTGGCTTAAGCACACAGGTGCCTGCAGCCAACCCCACAGGAAAACCCATGAGCCCAACATGTCCAAAACCTAACCAGCAGCTTCCTCTTGAACTTGTCAGCAACTCCCTCTTCTGCACCCCTGTCTCAGCCAATACCATTAACCTCTAGTAACAGTTTGGCCCCATAGCCTTCCCATAATGCCCCATTTTTTCTCTCCACCTCTGAGAAGTAGCTTGACTCTGGGGTCAAGGGAAGAATAGGTCATAAAACACGGATTCTAGCTACCAACATGTATCAAGGAAGCAAAAAAAGGACCACAAAGGGAGAAATACCTATTTTCTCAAAGCTTTTCATGTCATCGCAGTCTGTTTTAGTTTCTAAGGGCTGCTGAAACAAATAGACACATAGCCCTAAGACCACAAGGACTTATTCTTGAGTCATAGATTCAGAACAGCAAGTTTCTAGATAGATCACTGTGACCCCATTTCTGCCCTGGAAACACTGTAGAGAGTGAAGACTGCTCCTCTGCCAGCCCACAGTGGGCCTTCTTTATGTCCACCACCTCTAATCCCCTCTCTGGGGGTACAAGAGATCAGTCCACTCCACTCCACAAATCTAAGGACATCTTGTGTCCAATTCTAGCAAGAAAATCTGAGAATATACGCCCTGTGATTCTCAGTGTCCTCGGTACTCAACTGCCAGTATTAGATGCTTCTGTTCTCACTGCACTGGCTGCTGAAACACAGGACTATACAGTGATATAGCCAGCCCCTCAGTGAGGACAGATTAAGGTGGAGGCTGCACTGATGACTGAGGGAAATGTACAGTCACTGAGAAAAGGAAAATCTTTTCTGAAGTTTCTTCAGAAGCCTCCAGAGCATCCTAATTCTGGAGATCCACTTGCAGAAAATCTACCACATGCAGAAATCCTACAGGCAGGAAACGAGAAAAGGAGGTCACCATGGTGGCATCATGGAGACCAGGAGTAAGATGCTTCCTCCTTATCCACATAGTAAATTGGACCTAGGGAAACTAGGAAAGGGGCTTAGAGTCCACCAAAAGATTTACTCCTATTTTAATGCTGCCTCTCTTAGCTTCTTTATCCTCTCTAAGGAAGAGACAACCCTCACCCAAGAGGTTCATGTAGAGCACAATTGAGCTACTACTCTCCCAAGGACACTTGGTTAATTAAAATACCAGAAACCAGGCAAGCCACTACCCCGGACTACTCCTGGGAGAAGACTCCAGAGCTCCCCAACTGACTGTATCCATTGCCTCTGCTGCACACAGCAGTCTAGCATCAAGTCTGACAACCAACCTTAAATGGCAGAATGAGAGTCTTGCCCAGACATCGACAACAGTCTCTATTTCATTCCCAAAACTTGCGACTTGAGGAGACAAAGATTCTCAAAGCCAGAGGGTTTTCTGTCCCTGAGTGATACACCTTGTAAGACACACCACCTCTCAACGGGGTTAAGCCCCTGACTCTTCCATGAACCAGTTGCAAAGTTTGTCCATGTTCTCCACACAGAGAGCTCCAGAAAGGTACAATTTATCAATTTATCCCAGGCAATCTAGTGTCCCTTGGAAGCAAGAGCCACTTGGCACTGACATCAGCAGAGCTCTGGGGCAACATACAGTTCACAGAGAAGAACCCTGGGAATCCCCAAACAGGGCATCTGACTCAGGCTGATACATAGTAAGATGATTGTCTGGTTCCTCTTATTATTGTCTTTACTAATCACTTAGAGGCTACTGGCTCGCTATGACTGCTGCAGCCAGCTCCAACCACCAAGAGAATAGCTGGGGCCTGAGGTTTGTTTACTCAAGAAATGAGTGACCATGGGATGGAGACATTGATCTGAGCACACTTCGAGCAAGTTCCCATGACAGTGACTAGTCTGTGTTATTAAACTTGTTCCTGGACATTGAAGATTTCACATTTTCAATCTTTATAAAGTTACCACACAACTGGTTGAAAAAAATCAGTATCACAGGTAACAAAAGAATACTGCTTAAAAAACTGTTCCTATGAATAGCTAAGTTTCTACATAACTCATCTTTCCTAGTGCACTGTCAAAGTTGTCCTATTCAGAACCTTTGTCTTCATTTCTGTCTGAGTCTCGGTTCCTCTCTCTCCATTTTCCCTCTCTTTTTCTTCTTTATATGAAGACTTAGAGAGAGGGCAGAACTCCAATCTGCTTTGGTCACCGGCTCCTGTATCTCCACTGCTGAGCACAGCACTGGTAACGGTCATGCTACAAACATAATTCGAAAATACATGAATAAGTGATTTCAGACACTCACTCAGAAAGTTTTGTACCACTCTACCTAGAACAGCCATATTTAGGGGCTGATTCATGTATAAACAACGGCCCAGACTTGTTCCAAGTCCAGGAACCACTGAAAGTCATTCCAGGGCTAGACATCCCTGATAAACTCCTCAAGAGCCATTACAACATTCTTGCTCTACTCCTACTGATACTCCCCTACCTCCCACAGATATGAATCCCAAGCCAAAATCAATGAAAAAGAAAGGTGAAAGTACTCCCTATGCCACCCAGCCCAGTGAGCCAGCCTTCTAGAAGTGTATGTGTTAGAGCATGGGCTCATAATAGTAGCTAGGCTAGCAAATAGCTGTGCCCTTAAAGCCCTAGTGCAAGTTACAATGGTACTGTGATTTAGAAATTTAATTTTTTCCACCATTCTGGTTGCAGACTTCATTCCAAGATTCATTTCCAGGATAATGGAAAGAATTAAGTTCATGAACTGAATGCATCAGAAACATAGATGTCCTGCATTCAGTTTAAGCTACCCCTGAGCTTAGCACAGTATGTACCACCCTGCCAGGCAAGCTAGTGATCCAGGCTGTGTTCCACAGAGAGGGAAGACAGGACTGAGCAAACCATTAAACTCTCCTTGGTCTTCTAAGAATCCTGCCTATCTGTGACACCAGTTAGCCCATCCCTGCTAATGCCAGCAGAGAATGCCAGCTCCAAGGCTTCTTACTGCTGCAAAGACCACAAATGTGACTCCCAATGGAGTTATGAAGACCATGGAGTGAGGAGCCTGAGATCTAAGGCTCAACAATTTGTGACCCCACAAGGAGGCAGCAGTAGCAAGCCTCAAGCTGCTTAGATTCACCCCCTCCCCTTGACCTGGCCCTCGCAGGCCTATTAGGCAATGACAAGCTAGTCTTTGACATTACAGAAGCCTTTAAAATGGCAGCATAAAGGTCCTGTTCCTTTAAAATCAGAGAGCAGCTGCTCTCTTCATCCATTTATTAATTTAGTAAAAATTCATTGAGCATCTACCACACACCAGCCGGACCTGCTTTTGCACTAAACCGAATGGGAACATAAAAGACTATTGAGCTTTTCACAAGTGGGCCCTGAGGCTGAGTCTGATCACTTTGCTGTGCTCCACTCCTTGTAAAATGCAGCTACCTGTGCTGAGCTCCAGGTGAAGGCTTGTGCCTAGGGCAGGTCAAGCAGTAGGAGGAGGCAGGAAACAGTAGAGCCCTTGTCCAGCCAAACTCAGGTACCGCCCCAAGTGGGTATCTTTCCAGACAGTACAGCTGGCCCAAGGGAGAAGGGACACTCTGCAGAAGTTCTTAGTGGGACACAGGGAGCTGGGGACTTTTCAGCCTGAGAGCCCTGACATTATGTCCCGGTACCACCAGCAGCAATGATACAGCCAGGAACATCAAGCCATCCAGGAACCAGCACCTCCAGCCAGGCCTTGGTGTCCGGTCAATACGCATCCCTTCTGTGGTCAGCCCTAATGGTCAACATTTCCTTCAAAGCAGAGACATCTTTGTAGACTGCTCCATGGTCCACAGGAACAGAGCAGCCAGATGTCCCCTGAACTCTCCCATCCTGCTTCAGGCTATCTGGACTCATGGCTGCACAGCTTTCCAAGGCTCCTGAGTGCTGTGGGGAAGGCCCAAGTTTCCCTGCATGGGGAATCTCTGTTTCAGGTCTCTGCATGGTTGTGGGCTGTGTACCCACAGATGAAAATTAGTTTCCTTAATAAAAAAAACAAAAGGTAGTTTAACGTTGGCAAATAGTTGGCAGAAGAGACACACTGATGAAGAGGATGGGACCTGCAGGTAGCAGCAGGAACGTAAGTAACTAAAAGGAGTAGGCTCCATCTCACAAGGAGAAGACTGAGCGCCTCTGAGGTTCCAGGACAATTATCATGACCTTCAGTTCTCTCACAAAGCGGGCTGAGTAAACTTGCTTTGAGGACAATTCAGCAGTCAATCAATGATATTTGTATGGCATTAATATGGATTATTTACATGAAAATTTTAATAAAAGTATAATTGTATAAGTCACAATCTACTTTCTTAACATAATTGCCACTAATAAAATGTTTTCTTGATATTAATAACGTTCATTACTTAATGATTCTAATTTAAAAACTAGTGTTGTTGCTAATGGTATTGCTTCTACATCACGAAAAGCCCTGGGTGGCCTCACACCCAGAGTTCAAGCAAGGACTCCCGGTGTCCATGCCCGTCCTGAAGGACAAAGGGCAGCCCCAGGGCTTTTTGCCCTCTGCACACTGGAAACAGCACAGCTGAGACACTAACCCCCCACTGCTACCAATGCACAGAAGTGGCTGCACAAAGAAGCCAGCTATGCATTAGGACATCTGATCAGTTATATGTGAGAACTAGGAGGCAGGAGAGCTGGGGTTAAGTCATGAAGGGGTCTCAGAGACAGACCTCCCTGACTCCACCCACTCATGTTTCTAGTGATTTGACATCACAGAAATGGAGCCAGAGCTGGGGCTTAGGGCTGCAGTGGCCCAGCCCAGTGGCCGCTGTCCCTCCAAACTACTGAAGGCACAGCAAGGGATAGGACGCCCCTGGGGCCTGGGCAGAGAGAGCTATAAGTCTATAGGGGATGCTGGACAAAGATGCAAATGTCTTTATGCGACCTAAAACCAAAGTCATTTTCTGCTTCTTGCGGTTTAGATTTAGAAGTCTTACAAAATTCTCATGCACTCAGAGGTAGGATTTTTGCAAAGTGATTGGATCATGGGGTGCTATACTCCCCAGTGGATTTATCCACTGATGAGTCCAGCAGCAGTGTGTGCTCTTAGGAGGTGAGGGCCTCAGTGAAAGAGGTGGGTCACTGAGAATGAACTCCAGGGTGTCTCTCTCCCTGGCTCTTTCCTTCTCTTCTCCCTTCTCTTCTCCCTCATGACACCATGACATGAGCTGTTTCCTCTGCTGCAGACCAACCCATCACGCCCTTCCACCTCGGAGCCAGCCAACAGTGGGCTGAATCCTCGAAAACTCACGAGCCAATAGTCAGCACTATTAGAAATTCCAATCTATGTATTTCCCACATGTTCAGCCTCCCAGTGGATGAGTCACCAAGGAAGCAGAGACCATACAATGCTCCAGACTGCAAGGGCATCCTGCTGAACATTCCTTCCTGAGATATCAGAAAGTAGACAGAACACAAGTGGTGGCATGAGGGAGGGGAGGGTAAATGTCACATTGGAAGTGGAGCTGCAGGTCACAACCCACACCCACAGAATGACCAAATTTGGTGAATTGTAAGCTCACCAAATTTTGGCTCTTGAAGGTCTACCTGAGCCTCAGAGCAATTTCACCTAGAAAATCTGCAATTTGTCTTCTGGAGTATTCAGAGTAGGAAATCTCCCAGGTGCAGAGTGCCTTTGAAGTTTCCAGGAAGACTTTGAAGAGAAGTAGAAAGAGAACACCCCCCTCAACAGCAACACCACACCAGCACGATGATGGAAGCCAGTAAACCTGCTCAGAAAGCTCCTCTCCCCATCTGCAGGAACCTTGGAATATTCTAACACTCTGGGAACCGGGCAGACCGAGAGCCACGGAAACCCCCAGTTGGGACCAGAGAAACACAGGTCACTATAAACCTATTAACACAGCATCAACTCAGGCCTCAGCTCCCACAGTCCCTGGCCAGAAAACTGGGGCAAGGTGTTTCATGACACAGGGCCCAGAAGGCTCAAGGAAAAAAATTCAAGGAAAGCAATGAGCTTACTCCATCCCGTGGTATTCGGTAGGCAGCAGCTCCGAGTCTGCAGAGAAACTTGGCTGACCTCTCTACTCCCATTCCATCTGCAGCCGAAAGCGAGACAAGGCCCAGATGCAGCACCTGCAGGTGAGAGGCATCATCACTAAGGGCACCCCACCCATGCCGCTCCACAGCCTCTCAGCCCTTGGTGCAGGTTAGGGCTTGGCTGAGGGACACAAAGAGGTGCCTGTGTGCCAATCCTTTTTTTATAATTTTAAAACAGATGTTGAGCCAAGTTTGACCTGTGCTCTTGGCTTGCTGACCTTGCCTTAGAGCTGTGGGACAGTGAGTTGTGACCATGGGAGGTTTAGGACAGGGATGTGTGTACCTAGGTGTATATTTGTGTGTGTGTCACTGGGTGTGTATATGTCTCCAAGAGTGTCTGTGTGTTTGTGCCTCTGTATGTCTGTGTGTCTATAGGTCTCCACGTCCATGTGTCTGTTACCATAGATGGGCTCTTTCGGCACAGAGATGATAGAAATGAGACTGAGCCAAGTACTGTGGGTGCGGCATCCAAGGCCTCACCTGGGGCTTCAGCTGAAGGGATACAGCACTAATTAGGAGAGAGAGCAGACTGCACTTCAAACAAAAGGCAAGGCAAGCTTTTATTTGCTGGGATAGTCAAAAGTCTAGTAAAGTCTGGTAATTTTCCACTGACCATAGGTAAAGTTTCAAAAGCGGTTTTCTGTCTTGTGCAAGGTGGAGATCAATTGTGCAGTCACCTTATCCCAGGAATCACTGTGTTGCTCTTGCAGTTTGCACACTTTCACCCTGCACAGACATCCTGGCCTTGTGGTTCCATCTGGGCCTTATGATAGGGATAAAGGATTTAGGTGCCCGGGCTGCTGTAGCTGCTGAAAAAGCACAGGATCGGGAAAAGAGACAACATCCCAGCTCCAATGGGCAATCAACATGTACACCCGCAGAACGGAGTAGAATCTGACCCAGTGATTAAGGCAGCAAAAGGGACAGGGGCAATATGAAGACAGACATGCCTAATCTTTTCATTCCATCCCAAACACCCGCTGGACCTCTGTGGCCCAAATGAAGAGTCAGTGTTTTCAACAAAAGCAGCTTTCAACCTCCTGAAAAGCAATCTAGGCAACTGTTAGAACCCACATATTAGAGGTGTCATCCACAGCAGAGCCAGTGGGAGACTAATAATACACTGTCCAGTCATGTAACCTCCAAAATTAGTGACCCTTTAATTCAACTAAAAACAAACAAAGTTGTAGGGTCTATTTAGGTTTTCCCTTGGCAATGGTGGTAGTGGTGGTGGTGGTGGTGGTGGTGGTGGTGGTGGTGGTGTGTGTGTGTGTGTGTGTCTATATCTGTGTGTCTGCATCTGTGTCTATGCCTGGGGATATGTCTGCCTGTGCATATTCTGAGGTTGAGATGCCTGACAATTTCTACTGAAATGTAAAGAAAAGGGTCTCCTTTATGATATCTAGAAACACAAGTAAAGTCCTCATCTTGACCGAATAAAATTCCCCCAAAACCGTCTTTTCCCAGGCCTTACTTAGAAAAAGTCACCCAAGTGTTATGGGGTTTTATTTCTTTGCTCTGTTGTTCACACCTGACTGTGTGAAGGATGAATTCAACACACATTTCTTGGGTGGATCGTGAAGCCCTGTAACAATGGCAGCAAGCAGACAGCACAGTTGTGACTCCAAACCTCACATTCTAGAGCCACATTTGGAGGAGGGATGAAGCCAGTTTCCTTGAGTTTGCCATTTCCGGCAAAGGCCTGGCCAGCCCCCAACACCGTGAGTAGGTTTTGGCCACTTTGCCAAAAACTTTTATGGTATGATACTAGACTGTACCTTTGCTCTACTTACTGGACCAGAGCTTCAAAAGTATTTGACACTTCTTTGCAAGGGAGTCAACTGGGTCACTGCTTTGATCAGTCATGCCTGTGCCTTAAAAAGTCATAAGACCCCGGGCAGCAAGTCTCAGATGGCTTCTCTGTTTTCAAATATATGGATACTCCACAAAGGTGACACACCCCAACTCCATAGGACATCCAAAACTTGCCCTGTCCATACCCACTGTAGTGAAACTGTCATTAAATACCGTGTTTTGCTGAGTTTTCTGAGTTAATCAAGTGTAAAATGGGAGAGGGTGGAGAAATTTGTGGTGGAGAGCACATAATGCAGGAAGCTGAGGGCCCATTAGCAGTAGATTTCTGAAGAAAAGGCAGTCTTCAGAAGCAGAACCTTGCTGTCTATCTTGTATCCAGACGGTTGGTGTCAGAGTTGATCCAAGCAGTAAGATCCCTGCTGTCGTGGTGGAATTGCTACTGAGCCCACTGCAGAGATAGAGAAACCTTAAGAAGGGAAGGTCACCCTTCTTGCCCCACTCTACCCTCAAGCTCCACTAAATTCTGCTCAGAGACTAGGCCTGTGTGTTCACGGTACAGGTCTTTGTGAAGCACCCATCTTTGGAACCTGCCATAAAACCAGGGTCCTTTGAAAATGGTTACCTTCCGACATTAAGGTCCAAGGACTCATTTTAGTGATAAGTGAAAAACAGGATCAAAGCTTCATTTCAAGGATCAAAGGAAAGTAGAGCAAAAGAGAAATGATTGTGTTGTCAAAGTGAGAAAAGGCGTTAATAAAATATCCCTTGAGTTATCAGCACAAAGAAGGGGGGGTGTCAACATGCTCTTCACTCCAACCCATGATATTTTTCTAGGAGTTAGTTACATATTTCTGTTGTTGTCTAAACCTAACCAATCCTACCAGCCTAGAAAAGGAATTGCCTCAGAATGCTCAGGATTACCCTAAAAGCTAGAAACCTCTCTGCAGTTTTATTACAGAGTATACCTCTGTGGCAGGAGGATTTCTGAGGGGCATCGAAAGCACGTGTGTGAGGCTAGAGATGAGGAGACACACAGCCCCATCGTAGGTTTCCACCATCACTGAAAGACCTGAGCCAAGAAAGACACTGATTCTCATGAAGTACTACCAAGATCCTTCTGAGGAAGGAAATGATTGTGTTTCCTAAAACAGGCACAAGTGGTCTATGAACACTCTAGACAGAGAAACAAGAAAAGGACAAGCAAGAAGTGGAACAGCTCCCAAACAGCAGCTTTGAGGCCACCTTGCCTCCCCTTTTCCACATTTTCTATTTTCCCACTGAAAGTTATTATCTATACCATTGATTTTACAGATTGTTGAATACGCAGTTAGTCTGAATAACACATGTTCCACAGTTTTCCAACCCCACATTAATTATCAACATTCATTAATATTCATTAAAGCTAATACAGGGCTGGGACCTTCAATCTACTAGAACCTACTCCCCTCATAAATAAAATGGCTTCTTCCAATCCCAGAGTGGTTTTTTAAACAAAACTAAGGCTACATGTCACAATTTCCACTGGTATATGAAAATCTGTTTCCAGAGTTTCATAACTGTATTCATTAAAAAGCCTTTTTAAAAAACCTGAAGGGTCCAAAAGAAGACAGGCCATCAATAGATCAGTTTAAAAGTTCATGGCATTAATCATTTAATCAAAAGGATTATCAGAAACCCCAGATCATTAATCATCTGCATCTACCCTTTATTCTCTTATGAGTAAAATAGTTACCAGGCTATATCTTTTCCAAAGAATATTCTCTATAAATTAGTCTCCATTTCAAAAGGCAATGACAAAACAAAATGTAATGTTTTTGTGCTAGTCAGCTTTTCATTGCTGTTACAAAATACCTGAGAACTTCAACTAAGTAGGAAAGGTTTATTTTGTCTCACAGTTTTAGAGATTTCAGTCCATGGTTAATAGGCTCTACTGTTTCTGGGCTTGTGGTAAAGAATAACATTATGATAGAAAGGTATAGTAGAGGACAGCTGCTCACTTATGGCAGGGAGGAAGCAGAAAAAGAGGGAAAGATCCCAGAAACAAAATATATATCCTTCAAAGGCACTGTCCTATGACCCAATTCCTCCAATCAGTTCCCATTTCGTAGAGTTTTTATCACCACCTAATAGTGCTATCAGCTGGTGTTGTCTTATACATAGATGCACCCCCCCCCCAAGCCTCATGTGCTCATGGTTGCTGGCTTTGGGAGGTGGCTGGGTGTGTGACACTGAATGATGAATGTATGAAAGTGAATTAGTCCACTGATAACTTTAGCATAGTATGGTGAAAGGATTACTAAATAAGGAAGCCTCACCATAGGCATGGGTAGCACCAACCAATAGATTTATAGCCTGGATAGAATATGAAGGGAAAGGGAGACTCACTACTTGCTGCTTCCTGCCTGCCATGCTATGAACCATTTTTCTCCGCCATGCCACCTGCCTTGGAGCCAGCTTACTATGGACTAAAACCTTTACAAACTGAGCTAAAATAAACCTTTCCTTCTTCAACTCATTGGCGTTGGATATTTAGTCCCAGCAACAAGGAAGTAACTAAGACATCTGGGGCCTAAGTTGTCAATATATAAGCTTTGAAGGGACATTTAAGATGCAAACGATGACAGATTTTTAATGTTTTTAAGAGTTTTTTCTCCTGGCATAAAATTTTTATTACAGGAAAATAATTTAATATCTTAGATTAAAAATATTAATCTTAAGTAAACTTTATTTTTATTCTGCCTTCATCTTGGGAAAAAATAAATCAATTTTATGAGTTACCTATAAAGAACGAGGTAACTGCCTAATGATGGGAGAGGATAGTTTTGTAAATAGAAATCCCTAAGGAACCCAAGGGACAACCAAGCCAGGGGCCTGAGAAAGTCCCAGTCTGTACTACAGCAACCCTGAGCAGCTGGTGTGGAGGGGAGAACAGATCCATGGTCCGCAGAGAGCAGTGGAGACCCTGGTCTGGGGTCCTGCAGGCACCATGTTTCCTCTCATGGATCAGCATCTGAGCCTGAGCAATGGGTTCCACTCAGGGCTCAGCCTTCTTGCCAAACTCAGTTCTTATCCTTCCCATTAAACTGTTAGCTGAACAATGTCCTCAGTTAAAAGACTCTCACCAGGCTCCTATCTCTGAGGCACCATTATTCCTGAGGGTAGATTTTACCTACCTGCTGCAGACCCAGCTCAACTTGCTCTTGCTAGGATGAACACCACATGGTGACCACAGGCAAAGCCAAACTGTAGCAAGGAACTAGATTAGATTAGTGAATTCCATAATCAGTCCCTGTCCATGCATGCACAGGTCTTGAGAAAGCCCAGATTAGCCCATATGATGAGAATGGAAATGAAGATTACTTTCACTGCTTTGGAAATGTCCCTGAGTACTGGACTTACACTCTGGACTGGGCAAAGCCACAGGCATACCTGCCAAGGACACACCACCATGGCACCCATCTAGTTCACACCACACAATTGTAGAACCCCAAGTTCAGGGCCTTTTGCCAGGCCTCATGTTCCAGCTAGCAAGGCAAGTTCATTGTTAAAAAGGTACACATACTCACACATACACACACAAACACACGCACACACACGCATGCATGCACACACACACCATGGAAACTTTCTTATAGAGTTCAAGTGCCTCATATCAGCAGATCCCAGTGGGATATGTTGCTCTGTTCCCAAGATTCATCTCAAAGACCCAGATAAACTCAAACAGACCAAGGCTGAGGCCCTAGGGCTTAGGACATACACGATGCATGTCCCTAGAGATCTGGCTGAGGGAATACATTATGGGTTAACCAGCAGGAAGAACAATTATCAGAGCCTCCTGCAGATCAAAAAAGGCAGAGAGTAGAAAGGAACAGTTTTGATTCTCAATTACTCAAAAGTGATGACAAGACCTGGAGTCTTTTCTGCCCCCATCCTACAGGCCCAACCTCCACTCAACATAGTGACCCTTAGTGATAGTGTTAGTTGAGGCTAATAAGTTTCCTTGGGCTCCAGCTGGTCTACTGATTTTCCTCACTTCATCTTCACCCCCATGCTGGGCTGTCCCAACCTGCAACTCCATAGTTACTCAACATGACCTACATGTGCTCTTATGGTCCCCATATACTTTCTTTGTTCAACCCCTCCTTCCTCTCAACCCATTTTGCAGACCCAGAAGCCCAGGCCACCACTCTACAAGCAATTCATTATCAGACTGCATAGACACCTTAGTTCCCTGTGAGTTCCACTCTACTCCAAGTGTTTTCACAGCACCAGTCCCATTGTGCACACAGTAAACGCCTAATGATAGTTTAGTTGAACTGGATAAGGTATTTGGCATCCTTTTACCAAAGAACCAGCACTCTCCATTCCATGGAGATCAAGCTGGTCCCTGTACTGCATGCACACTTCTCAGCATCTGTGTGAGAGCTCCTGAAAGAATAACTTACAGCAAAGGAAGTGGGTAAAGTTTGACTTCCTCAGATCAACCAGTTATTCTCATCAGCTAAATACCAAGTGTGTCATTTTCTATCTTCACAAATATATTCAAAAGTCTTCATTTGGAAAATTAGATTATGTTAAAAAAAACTCTGCTTCTAAGACCTTTCAAATAAGAAGGTGGCATTCACAGATGTCAGCAAAAACGTCAAGTAACATTTTCAAACATCAGCCATGGGTTTTCAATATTTTCTCCCTGATACAATTTCTTTCCAAAAAGGACTTTCTCACTTGTTGATTAAAGAGCACCTTTACTTTGAAGGTTCAGATTAAATGTATTGATTTTTTCCTCAGAAATATATCTCACGTAGCATATTCTAAGACACTCTTGTCAACATAAAAAAGATCAGTAAATTTTAAACACATTCTTTTGTAAAAGACAAATTATATTTATGTTGTCTAATCTTTTAGCCACAAAGTGTTTTCATAATGACACTCTATCCCATTGCAGAGAATTATAGTTTCTACTTTTCACAAAGTTCTTACTTATATAAAAATCAATCATATAATTGATTTTCTATGGCATTTTGTAACCTCCTAGTCTGATCTCTTTTACTGCCTTACCTTGACAAGGCAAAGGGTAGCCAGTGCCTGCAACTTCAAGGAGGAGAGGTTTATTCTGGATCACTGTTTCAGAACTTTTGGTCCATGTTTGGCAGGCTTAAACACACACAATAGGAAAGGGTCATAACCAGAGAAGGCTGCCTGTGTCAGGGTGGTAGCAAACAGGAAGTGAAAGGAGTAAGGGAGAAAGCTAAACTCTTCCAAGTGGCGCCCCCTGTGACCTGTCTCTTTCAACCAGACCCATCTGAGAGCAAATCAGCTATACTTACCACATGACTGACTGAGTCACCTTTCAAAGCCTTACCTATGAGACAAGAGGCCTATAGAGCCTATTCTCAACCTGAACCCTAACAGTGAAACTGCTCATCTCTACTTTTGTCCTACAATTGTCTGTTTCTCACGTTTAACCAAAGATATCACCCCATCTGGGTTATCCTTAGCTGATTTTCTTAAACAGTGTATCTCTAGAAAAGCTGCTTTCTGAACACACACTTTCCCCTAAATATCTTCATCTGTTAACTCCAGATAATAGATTATGTATTTCTAAATTAAAACAAATGATAGTAAACACCGTAAACCAAGAATCTAAGAAAGCCATACTTTTATGTACCTACATAGCACAGCTCTCACAAAATGTGTGATTTTTTTCCAATTCTTTTTTGCTCAAATATCCATGTTTTTGTGCATCTTCCAGCAGAATTTGCTAATAGAGGACACATTCTGATTTGTCACCAGATTCTTTATGAGAATTACTCCAGCCATTTTGCCTCAGCAGAAAGAACAAATTTTTCCTACTGTACCATGAATGCCTATCTTTCATTATGGGGTCACAAATCAAGCTTCCAAGTATACATCAGTGAGTTTAGTAAAATAACAGTATTGCACAATTTTGAAAATAACCAATTTTATTTTTTCATTTTATTATTTTACCTTTTTAAAATTGAATTCTTTATTGGTACATTTTATAGACAGCTCACAATCACACTCAACATAGGAGAATTTGTACCAGTATATGACATGAGTTAATTCTCATTTTTACCCATATTCCTACCCACCCTACAACTCCCCACCCCCTATACACGTTTTTTCTTTTTAAATCATATTTATTCTTTCACCTCATTACTTTCCCCTACCATTTTCCCTTTTAATATTTCCTGTTTCACAAAACCTATCCCACATTGTAGAATTCATTTACATCTACAGATTCTCATACCAGAGAAGACACAGTATTTACAGACCTGTGACCTACTTATTTCACCTATTAGTATGTCCTCAAGGTATGTCCATTTGCATATAATTAACTCAAACTTGTTCTTTATGGCACAAAATACTCCATTTTATTTTTAAAAATCTTCTTTAGGGCCAGTGATTTAGCTCAGTGGTTCCAGCGCCTGCCTCGCAAGTGCAAAGTCCTGAGTTCAATCCCAGTAACCACACACAACGCTGGGCATGGTGACTCACGCCTACCAGCCATTAATACCACACACCACAGAGCCAGGCGTGGTGGCTCACACCTGTCATCCCAGCACTCGGGAGGCAGAGACAGGGGGATTGCTGAGTCCCAGGCTTGCCTGGGCTACATAGTGAGCTCAGGACCAGCCTGAACTGCAAACCGAGACCCTGTCTCAAAAATTAAAAAAGAGCCGGGCGTGGTGGCTCACGCCTGTAATCCCAGCACTCGGGAGGCAGAGGCAGGAGGATTGCTGAGTTCGAGGCTTGCCTGGGCTACACAGTGAGCTCAGAGCCAGACTGAACTACAAAGTGAGACCCTGTCTCAAAAAAAAAAAAAATTAAAAAAGAAAAAAAAATCTTCCTTACACAGTCTCCAGTTGATGAGCACTTGGGTTGTTTCCAAGATTGGACTATCACAATCTGAGCTACTATGAACATGGGTTCACATATGTCTTTACAATATGATTCTTTTAAATCCTTTGAGTATATTCATAGCAGGTGAATAGCAGGGCCAAATGGGACCTCTAATCCTAGTTTTCTGAGGAATCTCCACACTGATTCTCCATAATGGTTACACAAGTCTACAATTCCACCAACAGTGGAGAAGGGTTCCTTCCTCCCTGCAGCCTTGCAAGATTTACCGCTGATTAATTTCACACTAGCAGCCATTCTTTGGGGAGTTAGATGAAATCTCAGTGTTGTTTTCATCTGCATCTCTCGAATGACCAGTGATATTATTTTACTTTTTACTGGTTATAAAGATTAGTGGATTTCATTTTGGCAGATTTATACATGCACATATCATACTTTGACTGTTCTCACTTTTGCTTCACCTCTTACCCCACCCTCCCCTGTAGTTTCACATTTGGAGGGGATTTCAGTCAGTATAATATATTTTGCTCACATCCATCCCTTTAGTACCCACACTTATAACACCCCTCCTCTTTTTTCCTTCCTCCTGTTCAATAATAGTTGCCTTTCTACTTTTTTGTCATCTTTTTTAGATTCCACATATTAGGAAAAATGTGTAACATTTGTCTTTCTGCATCTGGCTGACTTCACTCAATATTGTGACCTCCAAAACCATCTGGTTTTCCGGCAAATGATAGAATTTCATTTTTCTTATTCCTAATAATATGTGTGTAAGAGTCTATATGTGTGTGTGTGTGTATCACATTTTCTTTATCTGTCCATTTGTTCACCTGTTCATGGGTACCTGGGCATGCTCTATAATAATCATTGTGGGTTGTACTGTAATAAACGTGGGAGTGCAGATATTCCTACAGTATGCTGACTTTATTTGGTTCAGGTATATACCAAGATATAGTATAGCTAGATCTAATGGCGACTCTTTTAGTTGTTCAGAAACCTTCATACTGATTTTGACAGTGAATATGCTAATTAAAATTCCTTTCCAGCAGTGTAAAGAGTTCATTTTTCCCCCACATCCTTGCCAGAGTTTGTTTTTATATTCTTAATAACAGCCATTCTGACAAGGATGAGATAGAATCTCAGTGTAGTTTTGTCTTGCATCTCCCTAGCGGCTTATTTTCATGCATTTATTATCTATTTATACTACTTTTGGGAAGTATCTGTTAAATTCATTTGCCCATATGTTGATTGAGTGATATGATTTTTTGGTCTTAAGTTTTTTGAATTCTTTATATATTCAAGATATTACATCCTCAAAATAGACAAAATAGTACTGTCAAGAGTAGAGGGGTGAGAGATTTAGCTCAGTGATTCTGGTGCCTGCCTTGCAAGCGCAAGGTCCTGAGTTTGATCCCCAGTAATCACATATAGTGCTGGGCACGGTGACTCATGCCCACCAGCAATCAATACCACATACCACAGTGCCAGCCATGGTGGCTCACTACTGTAATTCCAGCACTTGGGAGGCAGAGGCAGGAGGATTGCTGAGTTTGAGGCTTGCCTGGGCTACATAGTAAGCCTCAGGGCCAACCTGAACTACAAAGCAAGACCCTGTCTCAAAAAAATAAAAGAATAGCCAGTAAGGGGGACCGGAGGGTTAGCTCAGTGGTTCCGGCGCCTGCCACGCAAGCGCAAGGACCTGAGTTCGATCCCCGGTAACCACATATAATGCTGGGCGTGGACACACGCCCACCAACAATCAACACCGCATACCACAATGCCGGACGTGGTGCCTCACGCCTGTAATCCCAGCACTCGGGAGGCAGAGACAAGAGGATTACTGAGTTCGCGGCAGCTTGCCTGGGCACCATAGTGAGCTCAGGGCCAGCCTGAACTACAACACGAGACCCTGTCTCAAAAAGGAAAAAAAAAAAAAAAAGAATAGCCAGTAAGGATTTTCTTCCATTCCATAGGTTGTGTCTTCACTCTGTTTCCTTTGCTGTGGAAAAACATTTTAACTGGAGGTAGTCCCATTTGTTGACTCTCTTTATTATTTCCTATGCTACTGGAGTTTAAGTCAGTAATAGTTGCCTGTGCCAATAACTTCAAGTGTTTCTCCTATGTTAAATTCATTTGCCTATGTATTGATTGAGTGATTTGATTTTTTAGATTTAAGTTCTTTGGATTTCCTTGAATTTGTAAACTATTTTTGGTAATGTGGTCATTTTGATAATATTATTTTTACCAATCTATGAATATGACAGTTCTTCCTGTCTTCTGGTGTCTTCACCAGTTTTTTTCCCAGTTTTCTGAAATGTTCATTAGGGGTCTTTTACCTTGATTAGATTGATTCTGAGGTATTTTAATTTGTATGAAATACTGTGATTGAAGAATGAGATCTCTTTCTGATTTCTCAATGAGCCCACTATTTTATTTTATTATTTTTATTTTTTGTGGGATCGAACTCAGGACCTACACTTGCCAGGCAGCTACATCCCCAGCCCCTATTTGTGTAGAGTAAAGCCACTGATTTTTTTTTTAATTGAGACGGGGTCTTACATTGTAGTTCAGGCTGGCCTTGAGCTGATTTTTTAAAATCTTACTGTATATCCTGCTGTGTTGCTGAATCAGCTCTCAAAGTCTGTTGATAGTCTTCAGGATCTAAGCATAGGATCATATCAACTTCAAACAAAGGTAATTTGACTTCTTTTTTGTTTCATTTTCTTTTTTTCTCTTGCCTAATTGTTCTAGCAAAAATTTCAAAAACACATTGGACAAGAGTGACAACAGTGAATGTCCTTACCTAGTTGCAGGTCTAAGAGGAAACAGTTTCTGTTTTTCCCTATTTAGAATGAGGTTGGTTGGGTGTTTGTCATGTAGGGTGTTTACTATATTGAAGAATAACCCTTCAATACCTAATTTATTCAATGCTTTTGCCAAAACAGGATGTTGAATTCTGTTTAGTGATTTTTCTGCATTTATTGAGAAAGTCATTGATTTCTATCATTTATTTTATTTCTATGGTAACTTTTGTTTTCTGTTCCCATATGTTGAGCGATCTTCGCATCTCTGGAATAAAACTAATTTAATTATAGTGTTTGATCTTTTCAATATATTGCAAAATTCTTCTTGCAAACATTTTATTAGGAAATTTTCCATCAGTGTTTGCTGAGAGTATCAGTCTATAGCTCTCTTTTTTTGTCATTCCTTGAACAATATTGGTATCAGGTGATTTGGGCCTCATGGAATGATCCGGGAGTATTCTTTACCTTTCTATTTCATGGGATGATGTGAAGATCATTGATGTTCTTCCATAAGATTGAGTAAAATTCAGCTATGAACCTTTCTGGTCCTGGGCTTTTCCTTATTGGGAGGTTTTATTTTTCTTTTATCACTGCTTCAATCTTATTGCTATTTATTGTTCTATTTAGGTTTTTAACATCCTCTTCATTTGGTTTTGGTAGATTATATGAGTCTAAAATTTTAATCACTTCATCTTGATTTTCCAATTTATTACAATAACTGTGGAGTTTTTGTGGGGCTAGTGCTGCTAGCTCATTTATCGCTGGGGCTGCCGGCACTCTTCTGGCCTACCTTGTATTTTCAGCATCAGGTCTCCCCCTCCAGAGAGTCCAGGTTAGTGGTCTACATTGTTTCATTCTTCTTTCTGCATCATCTTTTGTTTCTCTGTAGTTTTTAGGTTCCCTATTGACTTTTTTTATTCTCAGGTATCTTCCTCCACTTCTTGTTTCTGGCTTCTACTTCACTATCTTGAACAGATTAAAATTCACTTTTTATGACTCTTGACTTCTCTTTTCTTGTCAGTATATTTATCAGAACTATTTTGGTTGCAAGAGACAAAAATTCAAGTGAAATTTGTTTAACCTAGAGGGGATACTTATTCCATGCTTTCCTGACTTGATGGCACTCTTAATGAGAATGAGGTTTTGGAAAGCAGAACACATGTCCTCCCTTTCTTACCCAGGGGAATCTTGCTTATCTTTATTGAGATTTCCAGAATATTGAATCCAGACTATCCAGTGAGTCTAAGCTCTGCATATGAGAACTTGCAAGCAGAAGAAACAGGTGCCAGTGCCAGGGACAGATAGATATTTCCTTGTGTAGGAGGAAAGACGCCATTAATCCATGTTGTATCTGAGGTCTCATTTGAGTTAAAGCAAATAAAATAGTTATGCAGGGTCTGTAAAGGTTACAGTATGATACCTTCACCCCCCTTTTATTAAAAAAATTATCAAAATTGCAAAGGAGTGCCAGAGATTTAGTTCAGTGGTTCTGGCGCCTGCCTAGCAAGTGCAAGGTCCCTGGTTCAGTCCCCAGTAACCACATATGACCATGCAGGCCATGGTGACTCACACCCACCAGCAATCAGTACCATATACAACAATACCAGACATGGTGACTCATGCCTGTAATCCCAGCACTCAGGAGGCAGAGACAGGATTGCTGAATTCAAGGCTTGCCTGGGCTACATAGTGAGCTCGGAGCCAGCCTGAACTACAAAGCAAGACCCTGCCTCAAATTTTTAAAAACTTGCAAAGGATACACACAATTTTTTATTGTTACAATTGATTTTGTACCTTTCAGCACTGTTTCTTGCTCTTCACATTTCAAGAACAATTCTGAAAACTCTTGATACACATCAAAGGAAACAGTACATTTGATGTTTATATATATTTGTTTATACTTCTATTTTCATCTTCCTGGAAATCCTTCTGGTTTGGACAGCTCTTTACAAAAGTATTTCACATACACCCTTCACAGCTGCTTTGAGTTCTGAGATCAGATGTCCTCAGGTGGGATTTAATTTCTAGTTTATTTTCCCAGCTAAAGTCTTTATGTTAATCAAGGTAAAGATTCCATCTAGCTGCAAGGTATGCAATGAAAAGGTAGACAGAATACAGGAGATTATTGATAGGCCAATTTACATGAGATTTTTCTTTTTCCTTTTTTTTTTCCTTAAATTTTGGCTAAAGGAGACCAAGGAAATATATTCTTGAAATAAGGGTGCAGGGAATGAGGATCACAGCACAGATCTGGGTCTTTCAGATGAACCCCTGGCCTTTGTCCCATGGATGTTTGAGCATTTCATAAAAGGAAAGAGTATAAATGAATCCAAAGAATCCCTTTTGTTGAGCTGCTCTGTGAAACACCTGGCCACGACCATGACTACTTGGTTCTCCTAGGATAAAAAGTGTCAGAGATGGGAAAGCAGCACAACCTCCCCAACTCCTACATAAATCACATGATTGGATTAGAGCATTGAGGCTCCTGAGGAAAATTGGCATCATTTTGTTCTTAAGGTTTTGGTAACAGCTTTATGAGCAATAAGAGGCAACATCCTTCCCCAGACATAAATATCTTCATGAGAATCCATTGTGCTGAATTCCATTAAGTGTCTCCATGTTAATTCTCCAACAGTAGACATCTGTGAAAGGGGTTAGGGCAAAAAGTTGGTTCCATGGTGGAACCAACATGACAATTGGGAAGACTATTTGTGAGCTCCTGAGAATAACTAAATAAGACCTTAGATTCTATGTGAACAATCTAACCTAATAGTAACAGCTCTTTGTATTCCAAGGTAGTCAAATTCCTGGATATATTTCATGACACAATTACGTATCTAAGATCATTATATTTGTGGGGTTTTGGAAAAAGCAAGTTATTTTGCTACATACCTGGTGAGCTGAATTACTACCATTGTCTCTAACTAAAGTCTTTCCTATTTTGAGGTACAATAACTGATGGCTTCAGTATAATCTGTACCTCCATTTACATTTTTCCCCTACCATGATAGGAATTAAACCTAGGGTCTGATTCATGCTATGTAAGCATAATACCACTCACCCAACCCCCCAAACCCTTCATTTATTCTTTAATAAGTAATATTTCTATCACTACTGATAAAAAAAGACATGAAGAGAAAAATCCTATTTCCAATCACTAACTAAAATGCCAAGGAATAAATTTAACCAAGGAGGTGAAAAAGCTTTATAATAAAAACAACAAATGCATTTACAAAGGATACAAAAACCAAAAATGTCATGTTAAAATGTTCATACTGCCCAAAGTGAAAGCAATCTCCATAAAATACCAACATAGATCTTCAAAAAAAATAAGGAAAAACAATTCTAAAATTTTTATGGAACCACCAAAACTCCTGACTCTCCAAAGCCTTCTTGACCATAAACAACAAAGCCAAAAGCACTCAACTACTTGATGTCCAAATATACTGCACAGCTTTAAGGATTAAAGCATAGTATTGACCTAAAAACAGACGAATGAGCAAATGGAACAGTATAGAAAATCTAGAAATGACCCCACACATTTACAGTCAAATGTTTTTGATAAAGAATCCAAGAACACACACTGGTAAAAATTCAGTCACTTCAATAAATGGTCCTAATAAAAAATGGATATCCAGGTACACAAGAAAAAACTAGACCCCTAACTTTCACCATATACAAAAATAAACTCAACATCAGTTAGGGCTTAAATATAAGCCCCAGGGCCGGAGATTTAGCTTAGTGGTTCCGGCGCCTGCCTCGCAAGCACAAGATCCTGAGTTCAATCCCAGTAACCACAGACAATGCTGGGCGTGGTGACTCATGCCCAGCAGCAATCAATACCACATACCACAGTGCCGGGCATGGTGGCTCACGCCTGTCATCCCAGCACTGGGGAGGCAGAAACAGGAGGATTGCTGAGTTTGAGGCTTGCCTGGGCTGCATAGTAAGCTCAGGGCCAGTCTGAACTAGAAAGCAAGACCCTGTCTCAAAAAAATATATACATATAAGCCCCAGAAGTACAAAAGAAAACACAGGAAAAATGCTTCATGAATTAGCCTGTGTAGAATTTTTAGCTGTGACATGAAAAGTGCATATAAAAAAAGCTAAAATCAACAAATTAGATTGGATCGCACTAAAAAGCTTATGTACAACAAAGGAAGCAATTAATGGAACTAAGGCAACCTACAGAATCGAAGAAAATATTTGCAAACTACTCATTTGAAAAATGTTTAATATTCAGAACTTATTTAAAAACTCAAACAGCTCCATAATAAAATAAAACAGAACAAATATACACACTAAAAAAAGCCTTCAGAGGGCCGGAGGGTTGGCTCAGTGGTTCCGGCGCCTGCCTCGCAAAGCGCAAGGTCCCGAGTTCGATCCCCGGAAACCACATATAATGCTGGGCGTGGAGACACGCCCACCAACAATCAACACCGCATACCACAGTGCCGGACGTGGTGGCTCACGCCTGTAATCCCAGCACTCGGGAGGCAGGGACAGGAGGATTGCTGAGTTCGCGGCGGCTTGCCTGGGCGCCATAGTGAGCTCAGGGCCAGCCTGAACTGCAAAGCGAGACCCTGTCTCAAAAAAAAAAAAAAAGCCTTCAGACAATCCAACTAAAAGGGAGTTAAATGTCTAAATGTATACTTCTCAAAAGATGTACAAATTTTTTGTGAAAAAAATGTTCAACATTACTACCAAGGAAATGCAAATCAAAACCTTATGCAAGTTAGGATGATGATTATAAATTATACAAAAAAATAATAAATGCTAATGAATATGTGTAGAAAAGGGAGTTCCTATACACTGTCATTTGAAATATAAATTATGAAAAACACTATGGAGGTTCATCAGAGTCCCACAATAAAACAATCGTATGTTCTGGCAATCCTATTTCACTATTTAAAGGAAAAGAAATCAACATGTCAAAGACATATCCATACTACTGTGATTACTGTAGAACAGTTCACAGAAGCTAGTTTATAGAATAAGCTGAAATGTCCATCCCTGGATGAGCAGATAAAGAAAAAGTGGTATATTTACAGACAAAGGATTGCTACTCAGTTATTTTAAAATACCATGAAACATCTTTGTTTGGAACAACATAGATGGTCCTGAAGGCCATTGTCTTAAGCGAAGTAAAACAGACACTCAAGGATAAACACTGTGACTTCACTCAGGTGTGGGACCTAGGAAAGCCAATCTCATGGAAGTTGAGAAGAACAATGGTTACCAGACTGAAGAGAGTAGAGAGGGAAAGATGGGGAGAGGTCCATCAATGGGCCCATCTTATAAGCAGACAGGAAGAAAAGTTATAGTGTTTTAGGGTAGAGAAGAATACACTTAATAATAATGCTTTGTATATCTCAGAATAGTTAAAAGAGAGGAGTTTGAATGTATTCACTATTTTAAAAGTGATAATGGTTTAAGATAATATGTATTTTAATTACCTCAAGTTGCTAGCATATACAAGGATCAAAACTTCACACCACACCTCACAGCATGTACAAGTCTTATGTATTAATCAAAAAATAAAATTTACTGGGCTGGAGATTTAGCTCAGTGGTTCCGGCGCCTTCCTTGCAAGCTCAAGGTCCTGAGTTCGATCCTGGTAACCACATACAATGCTGGGCATGTGACTCACACCCACCAGCCATCAATACCACATACCACAGTGCCAGGCGTGGTGGCTCACGCCTGTAATCCCAGCACTTGGGAGGCAGAGACAGGAGGATTACTAAATTTGAGGCTTGCCTGGGCTGCATGGTGAGCTCAGGAACAGCCTGAACTACAAAGCGAGATGCTGTCTCAGAATACATAGATAGATACATATAGATAGATAGATAGATAGATGATAGATAGATAGATAGATAGATAGATAGATAGATAGATAGATAGATAGATAGATAGATAGATAGATAGATAGATGATAGATGACAGAGATAGATAGATAGATAGATAGATAGATAGATAGATAGATAGATAGATAGATAGATAGATAGATAGATAGATAGATAAAATTTACTAGCTAAAAGTAAGTAGAACTTTCTTTTTAGTGTTTTTGTTCATATTAGTAGTACACAATAATGAGACTCATGGCAGTGTACTGGTACATGCATAATGATCTTTGGGTTATTTTCATGCCTGTTACTTTCATCTTCCTTCCTTTCTTTCCCCACTCCACTTCACTGGAAAACTACCTTTTAGTTTCCTGCTCTCTCTCGTTTTTGTACTTATTTACTTTTAGATTTCTTACACAAGAAAAAACGTGCTTTCTGAGACTGGCTTTTTCCTTAATGTGACAGTCCCCAGGTTCATCCATTTCCTGGAAAATGACAAAATTTCATTCTTTATTATGGCGGAGTAATACTCCGTTGTGTATATTCACCATGTTTTATTATCATTTTTTTTTTGAGACAGGGTCTCACTTTGTAGTTCAGGCTGGCCCTGAGCTCACTATGTATGTACCCCAGGCAAGCCCTGATCTCAGCAATCCTCCTGCCTCTGCCTCCCGAGTGCTGGGATTACAGGCGTGAGCCACCATGCCCGGCACTGTGGTTTGTGGTATTGATTGCTGGTGGGCATGAGTCACCACACCCAGCATGGTATGTA
Source organism: Thryonomys swinderianus (assembly GCA_004025085.1). Taxonomy (NCBI): domain Eukaryota; kingdom Metazoa; phylum Chordata; class Mammalia; order Rodentia; family Thryonomyidae; genus Thryonomys; species Thryonomys swinderianus. The sequence continues at coordinate 42,896 of PVIC010005776.1, forward strand.
GTTTACTGGGATTGAACTCAGGACCTTGTGCTTGTGAGGCAGGCACCAGAACAACTGAGCTAAATCTCCAGCCCTTATGTATCATTCTTTTACTGATGGGCACTTAGGCTGATTCTGTATCTTGGTTGTTGGAAATGGTGCTGTAATGTACATGAGCAACTTTTTTGTATATTGAATTTATGTCCTTTGGCTGTATATTCAGGAGTATCTAGCAGATTTTTTTTCATTATTCAGTAAACTTTATTGGTACATTATATACACAGCTCACAATCACACAAAACATTGGGGAATTTGTACCAATATGTGACACAGGTCAATTCTCATTTTTACCCATATCCCTGCCCACCCACCACCTCCCCACCCCCTATATACATACTCTTTTATTTTTTCCAAATCATATTTATTCCTTCCCCTCATTACGTTCCCATACCAAATTCCTTTTGGATATTACAGAAACTATCATACATTCTAGAGCTCCTTTACCTCTACAGGTACTTATATCAAAGAAAAGATCCGGTATTTGAATGTCTGTGTTCTATTTATTTCACTTTCTAGCAGATTCTTATATGGAACAAAATCATTACCTGCATTATTTATTCTAGTTCTATATCAATATATTTTTCTACTCTGAATAGTGCCATTTTTAATTATCATAGATTTATAATATATTTAAATAACTAATCTGTCTAGTCTCATCTTATTATTCACTTTCTTAATTTAATTTAGACTTTGGGAATAAACTTATTTAATTTTTCTTCCTGAAAAAAATGAGACTAGAGTCAGATTCTCCAAATTTTTCACAAAAATTTCATTTAATTTTGTGTAAATCATTATGAAATTTGATTCTACAATAAAACAGAACCACTGGGCTGAAATAGATATGGGGGAGGGTGTGTGTGTCTGTGTGTGTGTGTGTGTGTGTGTGTCTCTGTGTGTTCCCTAAATGTAGGAAATTTTAATCTCTTCTGACAGCAGAAAATAATAATCAGACAGGCTGAATGATTTAGTGGAAATTTAATCTGGCCTCATTTTAGCCAGGTATTAAAAGCAACCTGATATGGCCAGGAATCTTAATCATAGAAAGGACATGACTCCAGCAGGTCTCCCTCCTTCTCTGTCTTGGTGGATGCTTGCTAAGGGAATATAAAGTATGTACACGTGGTAAACTTGAATTTGTTGCCTCAGCCATTGAACGGGTCATCTCTTACTGTAAAAGAAACTGAAGAAGGAAATCATAGATTCTAGATATTATTCATAACAGCAAAGTTAGTGTAGTCATGCAAGGTGCTCTTGACACAGTAATGTCCTGTTTTCCCTTCAACTAGGTGCAGGTGTAAATGCAAACAAACTAAACAACAACAAAATACACAAAGGAAGGCTTGTGAGTGAAACTCTTAGCCACAAAGACTGATCTTCTGAGGAACAGAGTTAACATGATGTAATCTGTACTTTTACTGCTGTAAAATAAAAAAAAAATCCTCTCTTTATGGCTAAAAAGCTGAGAGGCAGTAGGAGACTACAGAGAAACAATCAGCAGTGTTATGCTCTTATCCCCATGATCAGTAAAGTGCTGTGTTTCATTTTTATGAAACTAGAGATAGAATCCATAGCCTCTGCTCTGAGCCACATTCCCCTGTCCTACTTCTAATTTTTCACTCTAAGGGAGGGTCTCAGTAAGTTGTTAAGTTGCCCTGGCTGTTATTCTCCTTGCAGTGCTTGTGCATCAGCTTTCCAGAATGCTGGAATTACAGTTCCGAACCATTATACCTAGCTGAAGTTTTCATTTTATACACATTTATTTTACACTAATTTTAGGTTTGTAATTTTTTAATAATAAGTTACAATGGAAGGAGTTGGCCAGTCTGAAGACAGTACAGGCTGACTGAAACAACAAAATGTACTATTTGACATCCACAAAACTATATAAATTAAAAGAACTTTAAGGTTTAACTCTGACAGTGTAAAGCAGAAACATTCTGAGGTAAGATGGATCTGATGACACAAGTGACTATGAGTATGTGCTCGCTTCGGCAGCACATATACAAGTGACTATGAGTATAAATATCTAGGTACCTATAGACAAATATTCCAGACTCTGTGTGAAAGTTTCCAGGCATCAGAACTATTGGGGTGCTAGTCAGGTGCTCTGATGGGAGGGGAGGACACAGGTGACACCTGAGTCACAGAGAGACCAGACAGAGCAGCTTCCTGAGGTAAACACATGTCTGAGGAAAGAGTAAAATGGGGAAACAGAACTGAATGGTTGGGCATAGGGATGTGCTGGGAGTAGTAGGGAGACGTAATAAGTACATCCTCCACTGACTGTCCTTCCCTGACCTTTTTTCTGAGGCATTCTTGAGCTTTGGCTCATCTCACTTGTACACAGACTCCAACTGTTCTTTTCTCAATGCTGTTGGGCTCTTTTCCTGTTCCTGTGCTACCCGTTGTTGAAACAATCTTTACCAGCACTCTGGAAAAATAAGAACATCCAAAAGGTATGGCAAGGTGGGTGGATCCTCACAATGGATTCTTTGATAGGTCCTGTTTAGGTTATCACATGACTACGTGGGTTTGGATGGCTTAGGAAGCTCCTGCGATGAGAAGTCTGAAAAGAAGATAGAGTATTGCTCTCCAGGGAAACAGACCAGGCAGCAGGGAGAGGCTGAGGGAGAACTAATGTCTCCAGTGAACCTCAGTCTCTACCTCTGTGAAGAGAGTTCCAGGAAACAATCTCAAACAGGGCTTCCCTGCTCCTGATTGGCTTAATTACAGATAGTCAAGCTTCCCGAAGAGGAACTGTTGTTGTCTTGACACTTGACCACAAGTCTCATTCCCATATCAGACATTCTCTCTTCCTGTTTTACTGATCAGGAGAGTAATGTGACCCCGAGCCTCTGAGAAGAGCTGGGATCCTGAGCCTGGAGCCTGGAGCCTGGAGCCTGGAGCCTGGAGCCAGAACAAAGGGCCCTCTGAAATGTGAATATTAGCCTCTGAGGCTATTCCCTTCTGGAGCAGGGCACTTCTGACTGAGAACACCATGAACAAATCTCACAGACAAAAATCCTCTCTTGAGCTTTTCAAAGAAGAAGATGTTTCAGATAATTGATCACCCTTAAAAGTTTATGAAAAGTAATGAATCCCTACTAAATGCAGAGTCATGTTAATCTTATATAGTAGGTATCTGTGCTTCCTTGAAAGAGGGGCAATAAAAATAAGTCCCAGCTCCTCATTTTATTCCTTTTGTTTTCAGTATCAGTGTAGAGCAAGAGAAGAACGGAAGGTAGAACACTGGAGAGTATGTTGCTTTTTCACCTGAGCTCCCTAAAGTAACACCTCCTATCGCTTCCATGAGGTCCCAAGTCTGTGACCCCTGAGGACATCAGTTGATAAACACAGTCTCAGACTCAAGGAGAGATTCACAGGAAGACAGTCAAACCTGAGACACTCCCCAGAGTTCTTTCCTGCCTGCCATGGCTATGAAGCTCATTGAGTGCTTATGAGCAGGTGACCATGACTGATGTCCATGGAATCAGAACTTCTATCTCCTGACATGGTGCGAAGCCCTTTTCTCCTGGTGCTCAGACCCATCAGTGAGGGAATCAGTGATTTCTGTGCTTCACCTGTTGGTTTTGAGCATCTCATGGGATGATGTGTGTGAAAGCACTTTAACAGGGAATACTCTTCATCACTTCACCTTGTCTGCTGATTTGGGGGCTTTCAGACTTTAATGGCCCATTTCCCATAAGAGGACTCCTATGTATGACCCTTGTGCTTCTATCTTCACAGTATTTTGATACTGTTGATTTTCTAGATTGGAGAACATGGCAGAGAGAAGAAAAAGAGGAAGGGGAGTATTTTCCATTCTGAAGAGATGATTAATCAGATTGCCTATTTTCCTGACCCCTTCGCTTAATGTTCTATGAATCCCTGGGATTCAGTGCAGACTGGCCCTCAGGAGAGGAGAAGCACTAGAAGCAAGTATGTGAATAAAGGCCTGGGGATGAAGCTATAGAATGTCTTGTGAAGTTGTGAGTGCGGGCAATGTGAAGGGGTTAGCAGGCCTCAGGTAACCCCACCCTCACTGGAGCAGCAAGCCCTCCTTTCCTTGTACTTGTCCTGGCTAAAACTTTGTACTTCCTGTCTCTAGCAATCACCCCTGGCCCACCATCAAAACACCACCAGCTTTCAGTAACTGCTGTCTCTAAACCCCTATGTGAAGCGTGTAATAAAACAGATGCTAAACTCAGTCTTCGGCTCCATTAAACATCCTCGGAAAATGCTGCTCATTCTATGTCCCCTTTGGCATCCACCGAGTCTACAGCAGAGCCATCATTCATTCTGATCTTTGCCGTCTTGCCAATCCCTCCAGCTCCTCTTTCTGGCCTTTCTCTGCCCCGGCTCACCATTCTCACACCTAACTAGGTACCTTCGTCCACAAACTCACTTTCATCCTCAGCACTGGGTGGCCTATTCCTCCCTTAGAGTCCAAAGTCCCAGAGGACGACTTCCTAACACAAGTAACAGGATTTCCATCCCTCCCACCACATCACAGGGAGCAGACATTTTGTCTCTGGTGGGCAATTTTGGTTGTTGTCTACTTATGTCTGAACAACTAGAGGTATGAACCTTTACAGCTCAGCAACACCTGAAATCTGAAGAGAGCCTGATGCCAAGGAGATACTCCCTTCCCAACGGCACGGGATGGACTGAAACTGGGTATTTTACCCCTTTGTTTTTCCAAGGCCACATTCAGGGAAAGCAATGTCGCTTACTTGTGGACTGCTGTAACTCCTGCTTTCTCAGCCCTGACATCTGGCACTCTCAAAAAGAAATCAAAAATAGGGATCATTTTTGAGAACAGAATCTTTTCCAAAACAATTTGTAGGACTACCAATTTAAGTCCTCAGGGAAAATGTTAGGATCCATTGCTGAAGAGCAGGACTTGGCAGTCTCCTCACCTTTGTGAGGAGTTGCGCCTGTACTGGCACCTCCTCCTCTCCAGGGGAACTGAGGATGTGACAGCAAAAACATGTCCAGCTCCTCTGGGGTCTCCCATCTTTGCATAGCAAGTCCTTGAACCCTACTGGCCCGTCTCAGGTGACTATGCCTCAAGCTTTTATTGCTTCAGTTCAATCTCCAGCACCTCCACAGCCCACGAATCTCCAGTCTTTCCATATTCTGCGCTTGCTTGGGATTCAGCCCCAACTCTTGTCCCAATCCCTACTCCATTATCAGTCCTAAGGCCTCCCTTCTATCCAGATTCAAATTCAGCTTGAGGCCTCACTCCAATTCTAAAATGTTAGAATCTGGAGCCCTGTAGGTGTTACTTAAGAATCTATTGTATGGGCCCAGTAATATGTTTCAGAAGCACCCTTTGTTCTTGTCATTAATGTTTCCCTACTGATGACATCTTTGCACAGTAAGAGGATCGCCCAGCTCTCAGTGGGAGGATTGTTGACCAAGCCACCACCTACTATTTTACCTCAACATAATAATACTGAGACAAAATGAAAGATACCCCATGGTAAGTAGGAAGGAAGGAAAAAATGAAGTGGGGACATGACAGCCCTTGTAGGGGGACAAAGCCATATGTCCTGTCATCGCCACTATGACCCAGACCTACATCCCCAATTCTAATGTGATCTTATCAGCTGTTCTTTCAGGCTGACCAGAATGTAGCACATCTTACTGAGGCCATACTAGCAGATGTGTATACAGGTATGCCATCTGAATCCTAAACACCTGCAGACCTGTTGCCAGGCACGGCATCCTTCTCTCTAGGGAAGATGACCTTGGTGCCTCCTTTTCATTCATACTTGATGACAACAAAAGATCTTTCCATCAGTGTATGCAGTTTACCTGTTAGGATGGAGGTTCCACTTCAATCTTCATCAACTTTGTGAAGCCAAGGGAAATCTCACCCAAGTCACCTGCAGTTCACAATCCAGCCATGAGTCTTTGTTTATGCACCAATGTTATAGATATTTAGGAGTTTTCCATGGTCTTACACAGAATCCTCTTTTGGCCAAAATATTGCATATGTACACCCATAAGAAAGAAGTATCAAGGGATGGGAATACTACTATGTACAGGCTCAGACTATAAAATTGAGTGAGTCTCCGAGAGTATACTGGAAATGCTTAGTATCAAATTACAAATTAAAACAAAAATATAAAGCAGATTTCCACCACTGCCCCCTATTCTATCATATTTCAATCTTCTAATCTAGAGTTACACTACTGTCTCTGCAGTGCATAAAATTTAGGGCTGCAAAGGCAGATTCTGGAAGCCTTTAGTCAAAGGATAAAATGTGGTAAGTAGAGGAGCTGATGTCTGTGTAGGTAGACCAGTCTGTAAACTGGCCATCAAGTCCTCTGCTACCCCATGTTAGGATTTCTTATCTCCATCCTACTTCAGTTACTGCTATAGGTAGAATGTAATTACCAGAGCCATCTCTGTCGTCTAGAGTAGTATAGATACTCTGATATTTGACCCTTTGACCTCATCTCCCTGCATTTCCAACATATGCCCTCAAACTGTTAATTTGTTTTTTAATTTCACCTTATTAATTTTCCACTTATTATTTTATCCAACAAACTCATTCACTTCTTCCCTTCAGAAAAGACCTCAAACCCTTTGTAGTGCCACACACTTGTAATCTGACCACTTGGGAGGGTGAGGCAGAAGAATTTGTGTGTTCAAGGTTAGCCTAGTCTAAAGAGTGAGTTCAAGGTCAGCCTGAGCTACAAAGTGAAAGCCTGTCTCAAAAAGAAGACCTCAAGATGCCTAAGGTAATAAATATTTGAAAAGCTCTAAATAGGCCTCATCTAATTCACTTGATCCTTCCTGTCTGAGAAAATCTGCCTTTCCAAAAACATCCTCCTTATTTTATTGATCACTGTTGGCTTCAAGTCAAAATCAAGTCTACTAGTATCATGATGGATTCTTGGCCATCGGAAACACTGACTAGCTATCAATCACTTACTCATGTGACCCATCATTATCCTGAAATTCCACTGAAGAAATCCATGCAGCTTGGATTATTGATTCCTTAGTCCACTCTCTCCCATGATATTCACATCTATGTCAAACTTATGTGCTTTCTGCAGACTGAAGCCACTTCAACTTGGCCAGCAGTTGAACTTGGGCTCACCATTAACATTGGAAATAAAAGTCATCAGATGAGAATTTTACATCAAAAATCTGTGTTTATTCCTTTCCTTGCTTCCTTCCTTCTTTCCTATTTTCAGAAAGACAATCCTTTTCAGGGTCCCAGCCTCAGGAAGAAAAAAAAATTACTCTACCTGAAATGTTTTTATCAGTAGTTAGCTAAACTCCTGTCTTGATGGATTGATCTACTCTTGCCAGCCGTCTTTATTGGTCCCTCCCTTTCCTCATGAGGCAATCAGTATCTTTCACTTTAAAGGTTTTCATTCAAAAAATATTTAAGAATTTGTTTTTTGATTTCAGCTTATTAATTCTCCACTTACTATTTTATCCAACAAACTCTCATATTCATTTCTTCCCTTCAGAAAAGACCTCAAGCTCTTTGTGGTGCCACACATTGTAATCTGACCACTTGGGAGAGTGAGGGAGGAGAATTTCTGTATGCTCAAGGTTAGCCTAGTCTAAAGAGTGAGTTCAAAGTCAGCCAATGAACGTCTCTCTCAAAAATAAATAAATAAATCAAAAAGACCTCAAGATACCTAAGGTAATCAATATTTGAAAAGCTCTAAATAGGCCTCCTCTCCCTACATTTCCAGCTTATGCCCTCAAATTGTTAATTTAGGCAGCAGAAAGCAGATAGAATAGTATGACTTCTCTGGTACCCTAAACTTAATTTTCACAATTATTAGTTGAAATCCATTGATGCACCACATCTTTCAGTCTACGGTTATACAAAACTCCATTTAAATATCTTGCTGTTCATCTGTTGTATGATATTTACCCTATGGTAAGGGTTTCATAGTCCTTTGATATTTATCACACAAGGGACAGAGTTATCCACAACATAGGTACATGGCATTGGTGATGAAAAGTATGGAACCTTTTAGTCTTTGTCAAACCTAAGAAATTATTTGCCTGAATCCACACCCTAACAGCTCAGAAGAAGGAATCTTTGCTAACTCAGGACCCTTTAATCCCTTAATCAGCAGATTAATCGTAGTAAGAACCATAGCAATAGAAATCTGTACACATTGGCAAACACTTGAGAATTCCATGTCAATATTTGCAAATGTTTAGAAGAAAACAGTTTTTCTGTCACATACTTCTTTTCTTTCCTTCCCAAAATGTCACTAAAATACATGATTACACAAACAGATGCTTGACATCATTAGTCATCAATGAAATGTACATGAACCTCACTGTGAGAGAGCACTTTACACTGATTAGGATGGTAAGAATCAAAAGGTCAGACAAGCTTTTAAGAGAAAAGAAATTAGAAGCCATATACAGTTAGTGGAAATACTAAATGATAGTTGTTTTGGAAAACAATCTGGTAAACACTAAAATTTGTTTAAAAACAGACCTGCCTCATAAACCAGCAATTTCCTTTTAGGTACATGCATTAAAAAATGAACACATATCTCCACATAGAAACCTGCACATAAATATTTACAACAAAAAAGAAAAAGAAAAAAAGGTGATTGCTTTGGAAAACAATTGGGCAAATACTCAAGTTTGTTAAAAATAGAAGTACCTCATGAACTAGTTGTTCTTTTTTAGGCAAAGACATTTTAAAAAATGAAAACACCTCCAAATAGAAACTAAACAAAAAAGAGAGATATAAAGATAAAAGAGTGCAAAAATTCCCCTACACCATGGTGTGAATGGATACTTTCTCTTCAGGACTTGTAGCGTTAGAATCCACCACATATGGGGAAGGGATAGAAAATCACAGGTGGGATCTATTGTATTTCCATACATAATTTTTGCTGCATGAATGCTGAGTTTTGCCCTACCTTTTTCTCTTGTTGGATCAGTCAGTCTTGTGTTGTCTGTCTCTGGGTTGTAGTCACTCCAGAGGATTTTGTGTTTGTGCCTTTCTGTGCACTCTAAACCACTGCTATCTCTGACTTGCTTTGTGGCCTATGTGCCAGTGATGTACCTCACTTGTTCCAAATACCCTTCCGGCCCTATACACAGAATGTGGTAAATGTCCAAGCACAAGCATATTCCTGATCAGGTTGGCAGGTAGGGAATGCAAACAAATCACTGAGTTCTGTGCTAAAGTAGGCAGCAATGAGAACCAGGCTTGTCTGCTGGTTTTAATCCCAGGGCTTCAGATCTAGCCTTCTCAGAAAACTGCATAGGACATCATTAGTCATCAATGACTACTCTGGCTTCTCACTGCAGAAGGCAGGACTACTGTGTATTCCACAGCCTGAGCTCACCACTAATGCTTTTCATGGAGTATGCAACTAGCACTGCTCCTCTCCATGACTGTCTCTTGTTGCTATCTAACACCCAGTCACTGTGGTAAGGTGATCCCATAGACCCTGAGTATAGTTGTTCTGCAATTTCTGATCCTCAAGTAACTCACTATTAAATAAGAAAGCTCTTCTTAAAGCGGCTCCTGAACATAGCACTCCTGTGTATGATAAAAACACTGCCATGGATTTCTTCTCCAAACCCATTCTGCAATGTGGAGGGAATCATTTTCAGAGTAAAGCCCCGTACTTACAGATTACTGTGGCTGTGAGTTTTTCCCACAGCTAGTGCTTCCAATCCATTGTTTATTACTAGAGCTGCTGGTCCTCTCTGGGCTTATCTTGTGCTTGCAGAGGCAGCCCTCCCTCTATTTGAGAGCTGGGGTTAGTGCTCCAGACTGCTTTGTTCTTTGCGTTGTCTTCTGTTTCTTCACAATTTAAGCTTTCCAGACTGCTCTTTCTTGATTCCCAGAGCTTTCTTACTCTTTCTTCTTACTAAGTAGTTGTTTTCCAAGTCTCAACTCTGGATACTAGAGAAACTGCTGCTGGCATTTCCTCTGCTATCTCTCATATCCTCAAAGCTTAACTTTTAAATGCCTTGTGTACCTTGTGTTTTATTTTCTCATTTGTTGATATATGAAAGTATAAAATTCAGTTAGGTTAGGTTTTATGTCACTAGGAATAGTGAATGTGGACTTCCACTTCTAGAATGATGGAGGAACAGATACAAAAATTGCCTTCCTGTAGGTACTAAAAAAGCGTACAAAATATATAACAATAGTTTTCATTTACCAGACAACAGGTAGGAAATCATTGAATCTGTTGCACAATACTGAACAGCATATATGCAAGGAGAAACTTTGTGAGGCTTGAAAAGAAAACGAGGTAAACTTAAGATGAACAGTTCTCAGAATTCAGATAGCACTGGGAGTCACTCAAGTTTCAAAGAGCGACAGTGCAGAAACCATTAAACACCTGGTGAATTCATTAGAGTCACCAGAAATGTCAACCTTCAGTTTTAAGGTTGAACTGGTTCTAGAGAAAAGATACTCTAAACCTACTCTAGCAAAACTTACAAGATAGAATTGAAAGTACTACATTTATTATCAAGTAACTTAATTGCCTGCCAGAAAACAATCCAATACTCCTTAAAAGAAAACAACAAAATCTACCTCTCAGTATGTGATAGTCAAATTTCCAAGTATCCAATCAAATAACTGTAACTAAGAAAAATAAAAATATGCCCCCTTACTGGAAAGGAAAAACAACCAATAGAAACAGACAAATAAATGACAAAGGTAATGGAATTAGCTATGAAAAATATAAAACATATTACATACTGTTTAAATATAATCAAAGGTTGCAATTATAAAAAACAAAAATAAGAGTTATAAAAAAGTTCTAAATTACTTTCTCAGATGAAAAATCTGAGGCTATACGGAATAAAATATCAGTGAATTTAGAAATGCACCAATAAAGAGTATACAAGCTGCAGAAACTGATTTGAATTATGATTGCTAAGTGATAGGAATGTATTTTGTAACAAGCATAACTAACCCCTTCTATTTATTTATCTGTACTATTGGTATGACTCTTTTAGATAGTTTTACAATGGAAGAGACCTTGGGAGCCAAAAGACAAAGGCATGATCAGACTACTGGAACTCTCAACACAACCCTAACCCTCTGGGTGGCATGAGAGGGGTGGGTGGAGATTGAGTTCAGTCACCAGAAGTGTTCAAGTTGATCAATCATACCTATGTAATTTACTTTCAAGGGATTCACAAAGCTTTCCATATTGCTCTATTGATGTATATTGTTAAGTACATTCAGGTTTGTGGAAGTGTTTAGAGAAGACACAAAATCTCCACACCCTACTCCTACTCACCTCTTTTCTTTTGATCTCCTGTGTTTACAAAAGTAAAAATATGTAACTGTACTCTACTCCAACACAACATCATCAGAGAATACATAAGCTGTTTGGTTCCAAGCTCACCTACACCAACAAAGATAAAGAGGGAACCTAGATCTGAACCCCTGTAAAACTGTAACAAAGCACAAAACAACTCTTCATGTGGTGGAGTCAAGGCCAGAGCTTTAATTCCTACCAAGTGGAAATAAGGCTTCTCTCTTCCCTATAGTGTCCATTGAGACTTGTGGAAAATCTAGAGTTCTACCAGCAGTCAGCAGTAATCAGATACTCTCCTTCTCCCCATTGATATGGGGTCACAGGAGACATTATGGAGAATCAACTCATCCACTACACATATAGCAGCCAAAAAGTTGTGCCTATCACAGTAACAAAGTGTCCCTTATTCCTGGATGTCAATGCAGACCAGGTGGGGAACCTGAAATTCTACACCTACCTGGTTTTAATGAGGCATTACTTCTCCCCTACCCTGTTGGAGAACGGTTAACAAAATGTCTATTAAAACATAAATTTAATAGCATGTATATAAGGGGTGGGGGTGGGTAGAGATACGGGTAAAGATGAGAATTAACTTCTATCATATACCAGTACAAATTCCCCAATGTTGAGTGTGATTGTGAACTATATATAAAATGTACCAATAAAGAATTCAATTAAAAAAACATAAATTTAGCCGGGTGTGGTGGCTCACGCCTGTAATCCCAGCACTTGGGAGGCAGAGACAGGAGGATTGCTGAGTTCAAGGCTTGCCTGGGCTACATAGTGAGCTCAGGGCCAGCCTGAACTACAAAGCGAGATCCTATCTCCAAAAAAAAAATTAAATAAATAAACAAACAAATAAATAAATTTTAAAAATAATAAACAAAAATAAAACAAAATGTGTTTCAATTTTTTAATTATTCAACATGAGAAACAGAAATATATCAAACTTGACTTCATAAAGCTAGCATAATTGCAAACATGAAAGCCATTCTATGATTATACAAAGAAGAAATCTACAACTAATATCTGTAATAAATACTGATGCAAAAATTTCTAAAACATTATCAAATAGAATTCAACAAGAGAAAAATAATTATCCACCATGAGCAATTTTTTTGTATCACTTTGCTTTTATTTTTCTTTTACTACACTAGATACTAAATCTAGAACCTTCACACTGAGTTACATTCCCAGCTTCTTTTTGCTACTGCTGCTGCCACTGTTTTTGTCATTATTGGTGTTGCTGATTTTGAGAGAGAGTCATGTTAAGTTCCCTGGGCTGGGGTCAATCTCAAGATCTACCTGCAACAGCCCCCCCAGGAGTTCTAGGTTTACACAATGAATGGGTCTTATTCCAGGAACCTCAGGTTGCATTGATATTTGAAAATCATTCAGTGTAATTCCCTATGTTAACAGGCTAACGAAGAAAATTCCCATGACCAAATCAAACAACACAGACAATGAATTTAATCAAATTAAACATCCACTTATTAGTCTTTTTTAGACTCTTTCAGATAAATTGGAATAAAAATGAATTCCCTAAACTTGTTTAGCACTTATGAATAACATACAGTGAATAATGTTCCTAGTGATTGAAAGTCTGAACACTTTTCCACTAAGATTAGAAACAGAAAATAACATCTGTTTCCACCACCCTTATTCAGCATAGCGCTGGAAATTCACCTAGTGTGCTAAGGCAACAAAAAGAACTAAAGCCAAAATCAAACTTTTGAGCAAATGGACTAAATAGAGGCTTACAGAATTTTTCACCCTACGAAGCCAAAATATACCTTCTTCTCAGCTCCTCATGGATCATTCTCCAAAATAGATCACATTCTAGTTCATAGAACAGGCTTAAGTAAATGCAAAGGAATCAAAGTTATCCCCTGCATACTATCAGACCATAGGGCCTTGAAACTGGAGCTGAATAGCAAAAGAAATTCCAAGATCCTCACAAACACATGGAAACTGAACAACACTCTGTTGACCAACCAGTGGGCCACAAAAGAAATTAAACAGTTTCTACAACTAAATGACAACCCCAGCACAACATACAGGAATTTATGGGACACAATGAAAGCAGTTCCACGAGAGAAATTCATTAACAGTGAATGCCTACACTCAGAAAACAGAGCAAAGTGAAATAAACAATCTAATGATGAACCGCAGACAATTAGAAAAAGAGGAGCAAGACAAACCCAAAGCACATACTAGGGAGGAAATTATAAGGATCAGAGCAGAAATTAATGCAATGGAGACAAAGAGAACAATACAAAGAATCAATGAATCAGAGTTGGTTCTTTGAAAGGATAAATAAAATCAACAGACCCTTAGCCAACCTTATCAAACAAAAGAAAGAAAAGGCTCAAATCCATGCTATAAGGAATGGAAATGGGGAAATCAGCACAGATCCAGAGGAAGTTCAAAGAATAATAAATAC